>WAAE01003099.1:0-47333 GCA_013400495.1 Nicator chloris
TCCCTCCCTATAAAAGACAGTTATCAGGAAGAATTGGAGAAAAAAAATCGATCCTATTCCAGTGTCTTTCCTGCTCAGTCAGGGAATATAAATAGAACTTAACTGTTAAGCAAGCAATGACAGCGACAGAACAGCTCACAATTTGCCAAATTTGGGAAGAGCAAGGCTGACAATTAAGAGTTGTTTTTGTTACCAACTGCTTCCCACTGTGGTTTGAGCCTCCTGTTGAGTTAGGACTGTATCACAGTCTGTGTGATCATGTTCTAGCATGACCATGTGTCTACTCTGCATAAATAATTTCATCCTATGTATGTATTATTGTTGTTCACCTGTAGATCTTTTTAATGTCTACTATTGATAGTGAAAATGGGAAAGCAGAAAACAGCTCCTGGCACATGGAGATTGAAGAAGGATAAAAATAAAAAAACCCAAAAATTAGATTTATTTTACAAAGCCATAGTATGATCTGTTTTGCTGAAAGCTTCAAGTGCAAAAAGTCATAAGTATTTCTTCTAGGTTTTACTTCAAGAAATGATGCCTTAATCAATGGAAGCTTTTGTTAATATTATGGTTATATACAGACTCTTCACTTCATTCCACTTAGCCAGTCTTTCCTCTCAGCTCACCATAGACATCAGAAATCCTTCGCATATATAACAAAAAAAAAACCAAAAACCCATATTAATCACTGCCAATTTCAATCACCTCAAAATTTAACAGGTCTACAAGACAAAATTGTCTAGAGGCTTTTTCAATAGTCAAAGAAGAGAAAACCATCTCCTGATTGTCTGTCACCACTTTTAAATAACCCACTTTGACATGGTTTCTACAATATGCTTTCTGAAGTCAAAGGTTGTTTCTTGACAGAAATTGACACCCTTTCCAGTGTAAGATTTGACTCCTTTCAGTAGTTTAACTAAGGATAAGGAACTCTAGATTTTTTGTATAGTTTTGCTTTTTCTTTTATCATATCCTTGTGACAGCAATACTGAGAACCTATGTTTATATTAAAGAACTTATCAAAGATTCTCCTTTAATTTCTTTTTTACTTGAATCAGGTATTGCTGTTGTCCTACTTGTTTTCTGCTATGAACTACATAGTCCAAACTGAAATACTGTGTTACCTGTGCCAGATTATTCTGGAAAGAAAAGTATTTTTTGTAAGTTTCTTTTAACTTTTTTTTGATGCCACATTCTATTTAGTGTCAGGAACAGTACATACCAGTTTAAAAATAGATCAGTGATTCATTTTAAGTAGAACAGAAAGTGTGGCTACCAGAGATTTTATTTCATTACCATTACCTTGGATCCTACCAATCTGATGAGTCACTATTTCCTTTCACTCCTCTCCTACTCTTTTGTAATGCAAGTACAAGCATCAGGACACTATATGATAAACCAGCTTCTATGGGCTGCTCATTTAAATGATTTTTTTTTTAAATAATGTTTTTAAGATGTCCAATATGCAATGTTTTAAGCGTAAGAGTATATGAAAGGCCAAAACATTCACTTCAGTTTTTGAATGCAGAAAGCAAAGGATGTTATTAACAAAGCTCTCATTTCTGGTTCAGCCTTTATACAACTTTAAAAATATAACTTAAAAAGACATATTTAGGCTATCAAACACTTATCTGTGACGATGCTGAGTGGCTCAGAGTTCCCAGGCAGTGCAAAGGAGAGCTGCTTTAGTGCAAAACCCAGGCCTTTTAAAGCAGTTAGCTGGTTAGTAGTTTACGTAGTTTTAAGGCACAGCAAGCCCAAGGTAACCAACTACCATACACCATGATGGGGACATGCGGCAGTCACGCAGCACATCTCTTCCATCTCTCACATCTCTCTACTCCTATTCCAGCTGAGTCACTTTCCCATAGTCCTCTTCTATGTAGCTGAAGTAGCAGGCCCGAGCCATGATTTTACAAGGGTAACAAGGCCTTTATTTTATAAAGCTTTACCTATATGCAACACTTGTTCCACTAGGGAAAACCTAATGTTAGAGTTAACCACATATTTGAACAATTTTCTGAATTACGTTGGACACGAGAATTTCCTGGAACAGGTATTTTATTGTTTAACTTAACAGAATGTTATTCTCTTGCATTTATTACCTCTTTCTTAGTAGTTCTTACACCAAAGACCATGAGTGAACTGTGAATTATTCCACTGTGTTTGGTCTGCATTTTAACTGTCAATCTTCTATTGCATGTAACAAAAGAAGCCACTTATATCTGCTAAATCTCATAGTTTTCTCCTCTATATAAATTAGATCAATAAAACGTGTATTTCCTCCCCCCTTGTTTAATATACATTTATATTATCACAGCAATAACATTTCTTAAGACGCAGACATTTTGGCATATAGATCAGTGCTCTGAGACAAAACTTCTACATGTCATTCACACTGGTTTTTGCGTTTGCAAATGCACTAAAATTCTGAAATGTGACCCAAATTTCATCACATTCAGTCTTACAAGTGGTGTAGAGTTTTTTGGTACGTATTATTAGAATGGTCTTTGACATTGTGCCCAAAAGATAATATTCATCTGAGGTAGCTCTTAAGGCTACCCCAAATAACAGGGCTGTCCCCTGGAGGGGTGGTGATTTGTGAGGTCTCAATCGCAGAGCCCTACAGCCTACAGGCTGTCGCAATGTAGCTAACTTCACCCCAGGGACTCTCCTTAAGAGACATCCATTGGGTTAGGGTGAGAGAAGTGATCACCCCATGAGCCTTTGGGCACCCAATGCAGATGGTTCTTCCCTAGTTCACTTCTACAAATGTTAGTTACTCTGTTTCTAGTTCCTATTGGCCCCAGTTTTTGTCCCCGCCCTCAGATTTTCAAATAAAGGTCGAGCTCTCCCGAGCTTCTGGGTTCTTTGGACCTTGGGAGCCTTCAAATAAAGAAGACCTGAGGAGAAGGAGAACCTGTCTCATGTCATCTTTCCCAGCGTTGCCTGACCCTCTCTGGAGTGAAGCTGCCTTGCCAGCTTCTCACAAGGAGCTGAAATCACTCTGCCCCACTAGAGAGTGCCTGTGTGCCTGACGTGCAGGGTTCTGTCCTTTTCTTCTCTCTCCACCTTCCATTTTTTTTTTTTTTCCCNTTCACCCCAGGGACTCTCCTTAAGAGACATCCATTGGGTTAGGGTGAGAGAAGTGATCACCCCATGAGCCTTTGGGCACCCAATGCAGATGGTTCTTCCCTAGTTCACTTCTACAAATGTTAGTTACTCTGTTTCTAGTTCCTATTGGCCCCAGTTTTTGTCCCCGCCCTCAGATTTTCAAATAAAGGTCGAGCTCTCCCGAGCTTCTGGGTTCTTTGGACCTTGGGAGCCTTCAAATAAAGAAGACCTGAGGAGAAGGAGAACCTGTCTCATGTCATCTTTCCCAGCGTTGCCTGACCCTCTCTGGAGTGAAGCTGCCTTGCCAGCTTCTCACAAGGAGCTGAAATCACTCTGCCCCACTAGAGAGTGCCTGTGTGCCTGACGTGCAGGGTTCTGTCCTTTTCTTCTCTCTCCACCTTCCATTTTTTTTTTTTTTCCCTACAATGGCTCTGAAATGAATGCATATTAGACAGAATCAAGAGAGGCAGGAAAATACATAGTTCCCCCTAGATACTGCAAATTGGACAATAATAGCATGGAGAAAGGAGAAGTGGGGAGAGACAGAGAGAGAGTGAGAGTACACCAGGGAAAAATGTGACTTTATATTCTTGGTACTTTTACAGAGAAGCAGAAAAAAAGTGGTCATGATATAGTTTTTTTATTTAGAAAAGGAAGACTACTGCATGTTTGTCTTCCATTGAGTAACTTCCAAAAGATACTAGCAACAACCATTCAAACATATTAATCAGACTAAGAACAGCATCTCAGGATTTAGTCCTCTCCCTGTCTAGCATACCTATATACATGAAGTAACCCTTTTACTGACTTTTTGTTTCCTCAAGCATGAACAAGGCAGAAAATCCCTCAAAAAAACAGAAAATGTAGTATTGAAAAACAACATACTTGCAATTAGCTTAATACAGAAGTCAAGATCTTTACTGGGTTTAAGAATGTCTGGCAATACAGGACTTTGGTGTGCTACTGCTCCTGTGGCCATTGCCCATTTTGCCAATTTGGAAAAGAAATTTGGATTTGCAGCATAAGAAAATGATGTAGTAAGACAGACCTGCCTTATGGAGTCCTTTGAGGCTTTATTAACTGTCTGTGAAGCTCTGTCGATCCCAGCATAAAAAATATATTCTCTGTAAGTCAGTGCTTTTCTGCTTGCATCTGTCTTGCTTCTGGTTTCCTGGTGAGGACTTTTAGTCACAGTAACCCAATCCTCTGGGTTTTTCTTATACACAAACTATGTCTCTTTTGCTTAATACATCCAAGAATACAATTAAAAAATTCAGATTACTTCTAGGATGTCACCAAACTGGGAATAATTTACAGGACAAAAATAATACAGATTCAAAATAATACAGATTGAGTACTATCACTTTATCACTCTTAAAATTAGAATAAAAATAGAAATAAAAGAAGAGTCTTTTCTTCAGGGCTCCTAAATGTTTCCTGTTAAGAACTGTTTTATGTCATCAAGCAGTGGGTTAATACAAACATATTTAATCTTTACAAATTAGAATTCATACCTATACATAAAGTAGTTGAACTAAGAATTCATCGAAAATGTAATATTGTGGGAAATAATTAAAAAAATATTTTTAACTGATTTGCAATCCAGTTTTTAATTTTGACTGCTCATTCTGTCAAAACAAGCATACAATTCAACACATGCCAGGAATATTTCAAGTAATCTTGATCAAGATCTTCCCAACTTTCAGATATATACCAGGTATCCTAGAAAAAAACTCTCTATTAACAAATTCAGACATAATTCCAAGTCCTTGAGGAAAATCAGTATGTTTTCAAAGTTAGTTACATTTTGGGCTAATAGTAGAAGCTTTTCCTGAAATACTTATGGTAATTAGCCCATACTTCTGCACCTTGTTCCTACTGATTAAAGAAGTGAATAAACTATTTATTTTACACTGCTGGACACATCATAGGAATTTAAGCTAGAACTTCCAGTCCTCAAAAGAGCTAAGAAAAATTCCCCTGAAAGGCTTAAAGAATGACAGAATCAGCTAGTGAACTGGAAGACTTGAGGAGAGCTTGATAGCCCAATAAAAAACTGAAAGGTGTCAAGTAATTTTTTGTTGCCATTAGCTCCAAGATTAGCCATTAGCTCCAAGGGAGACAACAGTACAACTTATCTGGAATTTGATTTTGTTTTTCTGATTATCAGTGATCTGGATCAAGGGATTTCTTTCTTGTTCATTGCCCTCTTTCATATATGCCAAATAAAAATTCCACCTTGAATCTTTTCATTATAATCTTTCTGTATATACAGTGTTCTGTATCTTGACATTTTATTTTGGCCTCATTTGCTCATTTTGCTAAATTTATAATTAAGCAGAAGTTGTAGGAATCAAATCTCTGAAGTTAGGAAATGCAGGAAAGAAACAAACGTTACCGTACACATAGGTAATACAACAATTACATAACCTTCTCAAGCAGTTATTTAGATGTTTTCCACAGATATTTTGACTATCAGAGTTTGAACTACATAGACACAAGTATTCATGCTTGCAAAACACGTCAGTTGATAACCAAGACTTGACAACCATGAAGATAAGGGTCTCTATCACATAATTAGAGAATCACCTTCAAAACTTTGTCATCACAAGTTTTTTTTACCTCCTTCCTTTTTGACCTTTGGAGATCAATAAATGTGCCAAACAAAAGACCTAGTCAGAAATTCTGAATTGTTTTGTTGTTAACTTCTATATATGATAAAGACTCATCTGTTTTGTAATCCAGGACATTTTATTTCTTCTCACATCATAGAAACTTAAGAGTCTGCATTCATTTAAGGGAAAAATGAACTAAATATTGCCAACAAAACACCCAATCATAGTAAAAGAAGCAATGAATGCATATATTTTTCTTAATATCAGTTGAAAGCTATCATTATCCTATTTTTTATTGTATATTCATAAATGCCAGGAGCGGTAAAGCAAATGATTTTTAAAAGATCTATTTTTTCTAAAGAAGAAATAATTTTCTAAAAGAACCCAAATTTTCTTTTTACGAAGTCATGCTGCTCAATTCTTGTAATTTCTTCATTTTCTACTGCAGATTTTAAATATCTTTTAATCCAGGCTGCCCAGTGTATCAATGTCTTACTGAGTTATGATTCTTTGATCCAGCTATTAAATGTATTATAAAAGAAACACGCAGAAAATACTTGAAATTCCTTCCAGAACTTCTAAACAGAAAATAAATAGGCTGTTAAAAAATTACTATGTATATTTTAATATTTTTGGGCATAACATGATTCTATTATGTGACTCTATGAGAATCATCTAAATTAATTAATAAATTACTCTGTCTTGCTCAAGACTGACTTGAGAATAGCCTCCCATTTTTGGTCAGCTCCTTTAAGACTTTCTAAATATGCTGTGACTCTATTTTATCCCAGATTTTTTACATCATGCAAAGATTTTTTAAAGAGAAGAACATTATAATGTTAGATTTTATGGCTTTTCCATCTATTCTGTTTCAGTTCTCACAATTCATCTTTCTCTATTCAGCCAATAAAGACAAAACATTATTTTTTGCACACCAGGCTGTATTTTGTACTCAGATAAATAATCCCTATAATATAATAATAAATATTTTATAAATAATATAGACTTCTCTTTGGATTTTTTTTCATCATATATACTTGCCATTCTTCCTAATTTGGGGTGAGTGTCCAAATAAATGATAGAATGGTCAGAAGAGTTTTATTATACATATGGCAGAAATACAGAACTTGGCATCAGATTGGATTAAGCAAATCCTAATGAAAAGATTCACTTTTGTAATACTAATTTTAGATTTAGTACTTTTTTGGGTATTATCTTCACATATACATGATGATTTTCAATAAAGCAACATAAATTACACAAGGAAAGTGTAGGTAATTGAAATTTCAGAAACCAAGCACAGCTGAAGTAAGACTTGAAAAGTAAACAAATGTTCCAGGCTCATTTTACTTCATTCATCCCATGTTCAGTAAAGCACTCAGTGATTTAACCAGCAGTTTTATAGTAAGAACTTTTATATTTTCATGCTTGAAGACATCCTCTGACTTCCTCAAGTTTCTGGATGTATTGCTCCTTGATCTTCTACAATAAAAGACATATCAGAGTACTGAATGATTATAGTTAAGATATATAGAAAAAATCTGGTCTACGACAAGAAGATTAGAAATAAAATAAATAATTATGAATAAAATTATATGCCATAGTGCTAATTGTAAAAGTTGAAGTGGAGTTTTTTATTAAGTTCAGTACCTACTATATTTCACTGGGATTGGGACTGATCTTTATGCATACAAATACAGACACACACTCACAATCAATCATGCATAAAATTACAGAATCACAGATCAACTAGGTTGGAAAAGACCATTGAAATCATTGAGTCCAACCTATGACTTAACACCACCTTGTCATGCAGACTATGGCATTGATGCCACAATCCAATCTTCTCTCAAACACCTCCAGGGATGGTGACTCCAGCACCTGCCCAGGAAACTCATTACAATGCTCAATCACCCCTTCTCTGAAAAAAGGGCCCAGCCCAAACCTCCTCTGGCACAGCTAAAGACTGTGTCCTCTTGTGCTATTGCTGGTTGCCTGGGAGGAGAAACTGACCCTTACCTAGCTACACCCTTCTTTCAAGCAGTTGTAGAGAGCGATAAGGTCTCCCCTGAGCCTCCTTTTCTCCAGGCTAAACATCCCACCTCCCTCAGCCTCTCCTTACAGGATTTGTGTTCCACGCCCTTCAGCAGCTCTGTTGCACTTCTTTGGACTTGATCCAGTACCTCAATGTCCTTCCCAAATTGGGAGGCCCAGAACTGGACACAGAATTTAAGGTGTGGCCTCACCAGTGCCCCGCGCAGAGGAAGAATCACTTCCCTAGTCCTGCTGGCCACGCTATTCCTGATACAGGCCAGGATGCCATTGGCCTTCTAGGCCATCTGGGCACACTGTCCAGCCTGCTGCTCCTGGCTCATGATCAGTCTGCTTCCAGTCAATACCCCGAGGTCCCTTTATGCCTGCCTGTGGTCCAGCCACGCAGCCTGTAGTGTGGCAGAGGTTGTTGTGGCCAACGTGCAGGACCCAGCACTATGGTCTATACATTCTAATATAGTTGTTTACAGCAATAATATATTATCAGACTTCATCATGAAACAACTGTGGAGAAAATTGATAAATACATTACTATAACAACTAAAAATCCTACACATTATCTTTTTCTAGATGGGGCATAAATTCAGAAGTTTTGAATGTTTAAAACCATGTTTACCTGCAAATAAGTGAAACATGATTACCCTAATTTTAAAATATTTTATAGCTATATATATATGTATGCCTGTAACATCAGACTTCAGTAAACACTGTTAACATTTGTGAACAACTAGTGTGTGGACTGAAATTACTATGCTATCATGATACTCACATGGATTTGAGTCTATTTGCATCACTTAAAAAGTAAAAAATGGGCCAAAAGCTTTTTATAGACCTAAGCCCACTAGAATTTAAAAAGCCATATATTTGATAGATGAGAAACTGACATTTCTGTCATTGTTTCTAGTCTGAATACTATGTCTATTTGGTGGTGTTGGGAATAAGGGATAAGGAACTACCAGCTCATTTTGAAAGACCATTCTCTAGAAGGGATAATTTTGCTCTGCAAAACACGTACTTGTAGAAACTGTTCATAAGAAAACAGCTGGGAATCTAAGAATACTTACCTTGACATACAAGATAAGTACAAAATCTGCACTTTTAACTACTTAAGCCCACTAAATGAAGCAATGAATGTAAATATTTTTATTAATATCGGTTGAAAGCTATCTCTGTTGTTCCTATTGTTTATTGTATATGCATAAATGGAAAGAGAGCGGTATGGTATTCTTTGTTAAGGTGAATGGAAAAGGCAATGCCTTAGCAATTTTGAATTAAATAGAAAACTAGAAGTAAAATATTTTTCATTCAAGAAGTGTAAATTCAGGTTAATGCTGAAATTCTGGTATCTACTATACATAAAAACTTGAAAAATCAAGAAAAACTGAAATGCCATGGCAAGTTCTCCACAAAATGAAAATCATGATAGCAGCTATAGGTGTCAGTTTCATAGTATTAAGTTTACACAGTCTATGATAATTACTAATGTTTTGGACCTTTTCTTAACTCATTTTGGAAATAAAATCTACATAGTTTAGGAGTTACCCTTCTCTCATAAAGCAGCCTTCGAGAGTTTATTTAGAGAGTTTGCTTCAATAGTTGCTGCCTAGCTTTACGTTTATTGTATTGAATACCGGTGTTAATAAAGAAATCAAGCATAACTGTGGACATAGTGAGATTTTTGAATACTAACGTAATGCTAGAAATCCTGGTACATTAAAAGCAGCATTTATAAATTTTTAATGCAGGTGGATTAAACTTTATAAACAGAAAGCTAATTTAATGGACAAATGCCCTGTGTCCAGAAAACAGAGCTACCCTGTTTTTCTCACATGACCCAGAGACAGCTGTGATGTTCAAAGACACACAACATTCAGATACATCATCCCTACTCAGTGGAAACTAGTTCAATCTTTGGTTATAACTTTGAAATTTCTCTTTTTACCTACCTCTTCTTTTGGTTCCACGGTGTCATTTTACTTTTAAATTTAGCTCAAGGTATTTTATTTCCCCTAATTTCAACAGGTGAATTATCTGCCTATGCAGAAACTGAATAATGACATCTCAAGAGCTGGTAGCCAATATAGTTAAGCTTTTTTTTTATATTGATATGCTTAATTATTTCTAAACTCCTTGAAATGAGACGGAGTTGAACTGTCAGCCTGTTCTGTGGGAAATGGAAAATCTACGCTTTCCAGATTAAAGAGACTACAATAGACAGTCAGACTCTTCTTAAAGGCATTGCTTGCCATTATCAAGAGATATGCAAGTGTCCTGGATGACACAAAATGTTATTGTATTACTTATCTATGGCCCAAATTGTTACTGGCCCTTCAATACCCTGTGGCTGCAGATGGAACTGTGGGGCCAGGGGATTGCTGTGTCCTTTTGAAAGTCGGGGTTGCTCATAAGATCCTCCCTTGCCTTCTGGCTCCTGCTCTTTCCCTTTCATTCTTGCCTGCAGAGAGCTGAAGCAGTGCAGGCGGAGCCCTTTTGTTTCCTTTTGTTATTTTTTTCCCTAGGGGGCTGCTTAGGGAAGGTCTCCCACCAGGCAACAGTAGCAACACACAAAGCTGAACTTCACAATCAAAATCCGTTTCAGAGTGTATTTCCCAACACCTGCGGACAGCACTGGGCCAAGAGCCTGTCAGGGACAGGGGGTGCTGCTTTCAGTGTTTGGGGAGACTGGTTCTTCCCCCCAACACACCAATGCCTCAGGAACAGCTGCACCAGCACCCTGTGAACCGGAGGCTGACTCTGCAGGGCCAGAGCTCCCTAGACAATGCCAGAAATTCCCATCTGCCACCACTACTCCTTTGTAAACTCCTACCTGTTTTGTTTGTTCCAGTGGGAAGATTGAACAAAGTGAGGTTTGTCTGCCATTTCCTCTCTCTGTCTTTCAAGGCACGCAGTTGCCCACGGAGGGTGCCATTGCGGGAGAAGGGTTTTCTTCCTTTTTTTTTCCTCTTTTTTCCCCCCACAGTGAGACCATGAAATTTCAGCAGCTTTGTAACTAGTGATTATTAGTGTTATTTTTTTCTTGCCTGATGCTACTTCAGGTTTTGGTTTATTGGTTGTTTTTTATTTTTTTTTAATTAAACTCTTATTTTTATCTACTTGTATTTGTCTGTCCTTAGTAATGGAAAGAGATTGGTTAAAACTAAGGGGGTAGTAACTCATTTTGGAGTGTCTGCTGCCTTAACTTGTCCTAAACCACAACAGAAAGATTATCAGGTCTTAATCCTCGTAATTGTTTTACAAGACTGCAGGTGTAGAGCACAGGGGCAGAACAAATAATATGGGAATTAGTTACATAGGCCTTCGACTTGTGTCTTCTTAGCAATCACAATAGAAGAAGACTTGTGTCTTCTTCAGCAATATCATCATGCATATCGAAGCTGCAAGTCAGAGAAGTGGAAGATAAACCAGATAATTATTATTTACACAATGAATGCTCATTTTTAATTTTTTTTTTCTTTGAGAACATTTTTGCTCTGTATTTCTATGCTGGTCTGTAAAGGAGAGAGGGAAGACCAGTATTACAAATGAAATTTTGCAATCATGTAGCAATCATCTAAAAAATACACTATTTCAACTCTGGCTATTATAAAACTTTTCCACCCTTTAAATCTCTGTACTAGGCAAAAGTATTGTTTCTAAATTACTGTATATTCTGAACAAACAAAATGACAGAATGTGTGTTTCACATATAACTTCTGTCAGCTCAGTGCAAAGTGAAGTGGATACTTAGATTAGAGGTATTGATTTTAAAATTCTGATTCTGTATGTTTCTAAATGACTAGGGAAAAGCTACTGCATTTTCCCCTATTTGCTGCTATGCCTCACTACTATTGTATAAGTTAATCATGAGCAATACAATCAGGCAATCTTGATGCAGGCACCCTACATACTCTCCTCTGGGCTTTCCAGTTTCTGACAACTTTTCTATCCTGTAATTACCATTTGGGATGAATCAAGTATGAAAAACACCAGAGAACACAAAATTATTCCAGCTTGGAAAAAAGCTAACAATAGGACACAGGTATTCTTATTGCCACAGTACCCATAAAATTCTCAAGAAACTCTTGATCGTCAACATCAGTCTTTATATATGGTAGAATGACATTTATATATGGTAGAAACCTGTTCCTTGAACTTGTGGTGGAGGTAAAGGCCNACTGATAGTAGACTTTGCAAAAGACTTAATTTTCTTGCAATTACGAAACCTGCTTCTGCCAGCTCCAGTTTTTCCTTCAGAATGACAGTGGACCAGCTGTAGTTTAAACAAAGCCTCCTGAGATATTTCCATTTTATCTTCCTATTTTGCTAAATCACTGTCTTTGGGCACCAGTTCTGTGCTGGACCTGCTAGCACAACCTACCAGATTCTTGACTAAAAAAGGACAAGAAAGGCCTTTAGGCTGTATCTACAGCACAGAAATGTAAAATATGGTGAATTAGAACTTCATGAGCATGCTCCCCCATGGTTTTTCTCTGTTCAAGCATCTGCTAAAACTACAGGTTCCTAGTCTGCCGCTGTTGCGCACTTTGGTGCTGAGAATGGGATGCAGGTGGTCTCATGTTGGACAACTGTGATGGGAGCATCTCTCAGACTCCTTTGATAGACAACAGAAAATAAAATGTTGTATGGAATGAAAATCTACCTGAACACTTTTAGATAACCTGCATTACCATGACATGAATTGTGTTCAAAAGTATCCAACTAACCATAAAAGGAACACACTTAATTTGATGTAAACACATACGCTGCAAACACAAGATGAGTTTCACCAGATGATTCACTAAACAGAATCAGATCTGTTCCTACCCTCAACACCTTTTGTAAATAAAGTCTAGCATACAATACCAGATTTTAAAATATATTTTCTAATTTTCTATTGGAAACAAGAGTTGATCAACATTTTTGCTACAATTTAAATTCTTCACTGAAAATATTGTTGACAATCACTTTTTTTCTGCACCTCTTTCTTCTTCCATCTATAAAGTCAATTTCTATGCTCTAATTTTTAAAAGTTTTTTTCTAACATGGTTTGCAGCTGAATAACTATACAAAAATCCAAGGCACTTACTTAGCTTATTCCCTATTTCAGCTGTCCAAATGTCTTGTTCTAATTTTAAAAGTGTAATTTTGTAGGCAATTTTCCCATCCTTTTAATTGGGATCTTAAGCACTACCTGTAATTAGGTGGTTTATTTTAGACTTATAATTCTTAACTGTCTCATCAAAACTTATGAAAAAACTCCAATGTTTGAGTCATCGTTTAGTTTTCCTATGCAATTCACAGACCTTATTTTCAGTTCAAAGGCCGAACTGTTAAGTTTGACCCTAAACAAAGATTCCAGACTGACACTCATGTCACTAAGTTTTGTCTTTTGATATGATGCTTCTTAGTCCCAAAATAGAGAATACAATTTTCATTTTACACAAAGTCCCACATTATACGCACAATCCCTTGTCTGTATTTCTGAGTCTAGCATTGTTTTTATTTTAGGTTACAACACTTTGTCAGAGAGCCAGGCTGAGGAGGACTTTGTTGCATGCTGAAGTTCTTACAGTTTAACCCAACCTGTAATCCTTAATGCACATTCTCTTCTCTAATACACGTGTAGCACTGAACTCAGTTTCCCTATTCTGCCCCACAGCGTTTTGAAGAAATGTCCCTTTCCCACAGCTGTTGTATTCTGTTCTGTGGTTTGCCCTGTTTCTCCCCCTGAGATATTGGTGTGCTCCCCAGTTACACCCACCCCTTGTTATGTCAATCCTTTTGTTACCCCTCCTTTGTTCCCGCACCTTCCCTGTCAGTGCCATCCCTCCTCCCCTCAGCGCTGTGCCAGTCCCCCCGGCCCTCCTCCCTTCATCTGGAAGGTTCTTGGAGGGGCGTCGAGTGATTGGCCAGCCTGGGGCAGTCCCTCCCCGATTCCCAGTTCGTTGGTTGTTATTCCCATCCCTCATTCCCATCACCACACCCTGCCTTCTCCCCACTGGATCGGGGCCTGACCCTCCCCTACTCTCCGCCCCCAGTTAAAACCCCTTGCATTCCTTTGTTCGGGGCTCTCTGAGTCTCTCCCCTTTTGAGAGTGGTAGCCCGATAGGGCTATTACAATAAACTCGGAATACAAAGAGACCAGTGTGCCGCCTCCTTTCTCCACTGATAGCAGCAGAGAGAACCTTCGTCCAACTGAGGGTGAGGGCGAACAGTCCGACCTCTCAAGCTGCAGCTTCAGCCGACCGTGCCTCACTGGGCAGGCGGTGGAGGCTGCACCCCCTGCAGTGGCAGTGCCCGAAAAGGCTAGCCGAGGTGATCCACAACGGAGCAGGGGCTCTGAGATGGGGCACAGCCGCACACAGCTATATAAATATTAACTGAAACAGGTAAGTTGCGCTTTCTTTATTTATATTCCGTTCTTCTTAAGGTGACACAGGGACAGGATTAAATAATGCTGTCAAAGAAAGATGTTGGTGTTTGATGGTTTTTAATATTGCTGTCCATACCAAGACAATAAATCACAGAATCAGAGTCATTAAGGTTGGAAAAGACCTTTAACATCATACCAAGTCCAACCATTAACCCAGCACCACTATCATGCTCACCACTAAACCATGTCCTCAAGTGTCACATCCACAAGTTATATTTAACACTTCCAGGGCACTTGGCAGGCTTGAGAGGTGGGCCTGTGTGAGACCCATGAAGTTCAACAAGGCCAACAGTAAGGTCCCTGCATTTGGGTTGGTGCCATCCCAAGCACAAACGCAAGCTTGGAAGAGAAGGGGCTGAGAGCAGCCTTGAGAAGGACTTGAGGGTCTCGAGAGAGCAGCCTTGTGGAAAAGGACTTGAGCGTCTTGGTGGACAAGAACTTCAATATCACTGGACCATGTGCACTCACAGCACAGAAAGCCAACTGTATCCTGGCCTGCATCAAAAGCAGCGTGGCCAGAAGGTCAAAGGTGGTGATTCTGCCTCTGCTCTTCTCTTTGAGTTCCCACCAACAGTAACATGTTCAATTCTTGGGCCCCCAACACAGAAAGGACGTGGATCTGTTGGAGCAAGTGCAGACGAGGGCCATGAAAACATCAGAGGGCTGGAGCACCTCTATATGAAGACAGGCTGAGCGAGTTGGGGTTGTTCAGCCTGGAGAAGAGAAGGCTCTGGAGAGACCCTTTGGCAGCCTCCCAGCACCTAAAGGGAGACGGCAAGAGAGCTGAAGAGGGAGTTCTTACAAGAACATATAGTAAGAGGACAAGGTGGAACGGCTTTAAACCATCAGAGAGTAGCTTTATATTAAATATTAGAAATAAATTCTTTAATATGGGGATAGTGAAATATTGGAACTTGAACCAAAGAAGCCCTGGATGCCTCACTCCTGGGAAGTGCCCAGCACCAGGTCGGTGGTCTGATGGAAGGTGTTTGTGCCCATAGCAGGAGTGTTGGAACTAGATGACCTTTAAGGCTTCTTCCAAACAAAATTATTCTATGATTCTAAAATATTGCTGTATTACAGAACTGCAGAATGAACTAGGTTGGATAAGACCTTTGAGATCATCAAGTCCAGCCTATGACCTAAGACCTCCTTGTCAATGGCAGTGAGTGCCACTTCCAACCTTTCTTTAAACATGCCCAGGGACAGTGACTCCAGTACCTCCCTGGGCAGACAATTCCATTGCCCAATCACTCTTTCAGTGTAGAATTATTTTCTAACATCTAACCTAAACTTCCCTTGGTGCAGCTTAAGACTGTGGCCTCTTGCCCTGTCAGCTGTTGCCTGGAGAAAGAGACCAACCCCCACCTGACCACAGCCACCTTTCAGGAAGTTGTAGAGAGTGATAAAGTCACCTTTTTCTCCAGGCTAAACAACCCCAGCTCCCTCAGTAACTCCTCACAGGGCTTGTGCTCCAAGTCCCTCACCAGCCTTGTTGCCTCCTCTGGACACGCTCAAGCATCTCAACGTCCTTCCTAAACTGAGGGGACACAACTGGACACAGCACTCAGTGTCCTTCCTAAATTGAGGGACCCAGAACTGAACACAGTACTCGAGGTGTGGCCTCACCAGTGCTGAGTACAGGGGAAGAATGACCTCCCTGCTCCTGCTGGCCACACTATTCCTGATACTGGCCAGGACGCCGTTGGCCTTCTTGGCCACGAGAGCACACTGCTGGCTCATGTTCAGCTGCTGTCACCAGTGCCCCCAGGTCCCTTTCTGCCTGGGCACTGTCCAGCCACTCTGTCCTAGCCTGTTGTGCTGCAGGGGGTTATTGTGGCCAAAATGCAGGACTCGGCACTTGGACTTACTGAACTTCATCTTATTGGACTCTGCCCATCCATCCAACTGCTCCAAGTCTCTCTGCAGAGCCCTTCTACCTTCCAACAGATCAACACATGCCCCCAGCTTAGTGTCATCTGCAAATTTACTGATGGTGGACTCGATCCTCTCATCCAGGTCATCAATGAAGATGTTAAACAGGACAGTGCCCAACACTGATCCCTGGGGAACACTACTGGTGACTGGCTGCCAGCTGGATGCAGCACTACTCACCACCACTCTCTGGCCCTGGCCACCCAGCCAGTTCCTAACCCAGCACAGAGTGCTCCTGTCCAAGCTGTGGGCTGCCAGTTTTTCCAGGAGTGTGCTGTGGGAGACAGTGTCAAAGGCCTTGCTGAAGTCCAGGTAGACAACATCCACAGTCTTTCCCGCATCCACCAGACAGGCTACCTGGTCATAAAAGGAGACTAGGTTGGTCAAACATGACCTACCTCTCCTAAACCCATGCTGGCTGGGTCTGATACCTTGGCCATCCTCTTGGTGCCTCTTGGCCATGTGATGGCACTCAAGATGATCTGTACCATTGCATTAATATTACCTATTTTTACTTCTTTACCAATTATTTCAATAAAATCATATTTGTGCTGGCAAGTATCAACAAGAACTGCTGGTACCAAATCTACTGGTGATAAACTTTTCAAGGATAGTTTTGGAAAGAATGTTAACAGTAAAAGAAACAGAAACTCAGAATGTATTTTATAAAACTTTTCAATGTATGAAACTAATAAAGATTAAAGAAAAGTGTAAGAAAGAAGCACATCAGACCACAATGTCCTGGTTTAGGGCAAATTTGTGAGGAAACCTCCAAACGGGGTCCCTCTAGAAAGCAAACCCAAGCGGTCCCTCCCCCAGCTGGTCCAGAAAAAGATTTCCTTAGAGAAAACTGGAAAAACCTGTTTATTCAACAAGTGCCCACAAGCACAAAAAGTGTGAACAATATTAAACAACAAAACCTCTTGCTGTTCTGAAGAGAGATGGCAAAATGGAGAAAGTCCTGGCTGTGGGTTGTAACTCAGCTCGCCCAGTCTCTTGTCAGTCCCTCCGGCACTGGAAAATGCTGTCCGGGGCCCCAGTGGGCTGCAGGTGTGAGATCCGGGTGTCTTCTGGGTTTTTCCGTCCAGAGCAGGTTTAAACTGTTCCAAGAAAAAGAGAAAAAACAGTCCAGGGAACTTCTGTGCTTCAGCTGGCTGAAAACCAACTAAAAGCAAAGGAGAGCTCTCTCTTGCTGTCCATCCATAGGCAACACAGTCCAGGAGCAGAATGCTGAGGAGTAGTGCAGTTTCCGAAAACAAACTCTGTGCTTCTTCTTTCCCCTGCTTTGCTCTCGGAACCAGTCTTAAAGGTGTAGAACTCAATACCCAGCATAAACAGAACAGACAATTGGGGATACAAGCATCATAAAAGTCACCCCAGGACACACAGGTATTTACTGGTAATCCAGTGATATAGTTATGCAATAAACTCCTTCCCAACCCATATATCTCATTCTCAGAAAGCCTGCAAAATTCCCAAAACATCACTTCTTTCAAGAATGAAAAGGCAACTTCTAATACATCCTGTTCTCAACACTAACAATAGTGGAGGGAAGAACGACATCTTAAATAAAATACAAGAAGCAGGCTGGCAAAAATGTAATTAAGTTAGCTTCCAGACGCTCCTCCTCTTCCCAGTACTCTTCTCAACACAATCCCCAGTTACAGAGAGTACTTCTGATCTCATTTACTCCAGGCTAACAGTACTGTAAATACAATCCCAATGCCTTTGCCTTTTCTAGCATTTCTGTAGCATTCCAATTGCATTGGTGAAAAGGGATAAGAATAATGCCCCTCTCTCCACCCTTGAATTCAATGTGAAGACTGCTGAGAATAAATACGCTGTGCCTTCCACTCAGGAAAATTTACAATGGTGTCACAGGTGACATTATAAGATCTATCAACAGAATTATTTTAGCAATGCTTAGTAAATTTCTTCTCAATTGCAAAAACCATTTACGAATTAAAAGCAGCAGAAAGGCTATGAGAACTACGTCTATTTTGTTATAGATTCTCCCTCAGTACAACAGGACTGAGCTGTTTTATTTTCTCTAAAGAGATTTTTTTTTTTCTTTACATTGAAGTTACTTCTGTTCCACTGGAAACTCAGTTTGGGAGGTAAAATAAGCTGGAAGGGGGTCAGTTTTCCAAATCTCCAAAACTTGGAAAGGAAATGTTCATCTTGATACATGAAACCACAGATCCTTTTTCCAAGGACATTTCTTCCCTCAACTTGAAAAAGGACCCACAGATGGACCTGCATTTTCCTACTTTATTTCCAAGACAGTTAGCAAACAACTGATACACTCCACGTTTCACTGTTTCTCTCCTGATGGCAAATCTAATTCCTGATAGAAGCCCATGCTTTATTTCTATTGGTGATCCATGAGCTAGAGAATAAGCACATCCTACATTGAAACTCCCTGTTATGTCAGCAGAAAAAGCAAGGCAGAATAAACACTTCCTATCGTAAATATTTTTAGTGGTTATCATTTATTAACTTTCATATTGTCTCTTTCACTCTTTCTTAGCCAGGAAACCTTTCCCTTACATGTAATCACAATTTCTATTTCTTCTCCTCTTGCATTGTTCTCTTATCTGCACTGTTATTTTCCCTGATTTTATCTCTTTTTGTTCCCCAGCAGCTCTTTTATTCCATTCATTTCCAACAGGGCCCAACACTAATAATTTGCTCTGTTCTGTCCACTGAAATGTAATCAGTGATGCAAGTTATGCCAACCTTTTACATGCCATCAGAGAGACACTGATGCAAGATGCAACCTTATGAAACTTGATATTCTTTCCCGGTAATGGTCTTCCAAATTATTCTTCAGGCCAAGCCACAAGGAAAAAGTATTTACTAGTTAATCTTTACTTCCGCTTGGAAAGTTCAGAGCCTGACAGCTAGAAACTTTCTGTTTGCTAATGTACACTTTGATTCTAAAAAATATTGACTACTAAATGAAGACATTAAATTGTCACGCTGCCCTGATTGTTCAAGCTGGCTTTGCCCCGGCTGGAGTCAGCAGAGCTTCTTGAGGGGCGTGGCTGATGCAAGGAGCTGCAGAATTTCCTCAGGAGGAATTCCACTTAAGCTCACCCAGAGGGTGGGTCGGGCTGTGGCTCCCACCCACCGCTGGTCTCGATGAGTGTCTTCTCAGCTCAAGCAGCGACGAGAGGTGGAGCAAGAAAGCAGAGGATCACTGCGAAGTCACTAATTTCCCCAAGCTACTTTATTTTGTAGATGAGAAGGGGGGTGACAACGCAGTATGAGAGCCCCAGCTGGGGACCTAACAGACGCAGGCTTTGCTCTGTAGGTGACCCAGGCAGGAGAGCCCCTGAAAAGAGAATTACACGAAGTTTTAAGGGGAGGGTGGAACCAGAGGAGGGGATAAAGGACATCCAATAGGATTCAAAAAGGGGAGGGGGGTACAAAACATCAATCAACAGCACAACCAATACAGAAAACTTGGGAGAGTAACCGAGCTAAAGCAACCTATCACAGCAACGGGAAAGAAGAAGGGTCTAGAAACAGGGGAGTGGAGTAATTGGAGTGACATGACACTGGGAGGGGTTAAGGCACTCCAGGGGCATGGCCAAAACAGAGTGACAGGGAAGGTCCTGGAAAAAGGGGAGGGTAAAGGATGACTGACATTATAGGGATAAGGGGAGAACTTAACAAAAAACCATGCAATTTTATCAACATAAAATTATGCACTGCAACATTAAATGAACTCAATTGGGCCTTTCAACTGGAAAAGAGACATCACTGAACTGTGTTATTTTGAAGGCACTTACAACCTTTGTTTAAAAGCTAGTGATTCCTATATTGCATTTTTAAATTTGTTATTTGCTCTCCTTTGAATGACACAGCTTCACATGTACACAGCAATTCCTTTACCTTCAGGACTACACAAAACATATATCCCATAATCCTGAGGGCTTTCCAGAATTTCAACTTTGAATCAAGTTCAAGCCTGAAAGCCGTATTGCATTGGCTGCATCAGAGCAAAATTATCGACTTCATTTCAGGAAAACCCATATGAAGTATATTTACACACATTTCAGGGTAATGTATGAAGTGGGAGAGAGATTCGATGGGACATTCCCTTACCTCTTGTTCTATTTCCAAAGGTTGGGATGGCATTCCAGGGAGCTGCCATTCATACAAAGGATTAACCTGGGGACTATTGAGCTCTTGAACTATAACAGGAATGTTATTCAAGACAGCCAGCATGGTTGCACCAAGGGCAAGTCCTCCTTGACCAACTAAGCGGCCTTTCTGTGATCAAGTGATTCCATTAGTGGACAAGGGAAGGGCTACAGATGTAATTTACCTGGACTTCTGCAAACGCTTTGACACATTCCTCTACATCATCTGTCTCTCCAAGTTGGAAAGAAGATTTTATGAGTGGACTGTCTGGTGAGTACAGAATTGCCTGGATGGCTGCACTCAGAGAGTAGCGTTCAACAGCTCAGTGTCTGGATGGAGTCCCATGATGAGTGTTATCCCTCAGGGGTCTGTATTGGTATCGGTATTATTTGATGTCTTCATTGTTACGAGAAAATCAAGTTAAGAAGTTGATGTTTAAGTATTAAAACCGAGTTACCCATGTTAAAGATGTTAATTGTTGTGTTGCTTACCCAGTTAAGCGGTTCGGTTGTGTTGTTTGGGAGCAGTGGAGGTGTGTGTGTCTGTGCTTGTGTCGCCCCGCAGACGGCTGCTACATTCTGCATCACTGAGCTACATCTGGGACAGTGTTGAGTGACAGACGCTGGAGACTGCATCCGATTGGAGGACAGGAGGCAAATATGCAAACTCAGAGACTTACACTCTTTTACTTAAAAAGTGCTTAAAAATGGACAAACTGAGACACATTCAGGCACTCGAGCCTGACTAATGAAATGGCACCAGCTCTCTCTCGCTTTTTATGTGTTGTTAGCTTGTCTCCCTAAGTTACAGGGTACTCCGTGGGACCGAGGCCCCTAGTTTTCAACGAGCCAAGAGGAGGATCTTCCTGCAGTCACCTGCAAGACCGGAAGGCCCGATCCTGTCGGTTGCGGCAAGATCGACATCGTCTCCTTCTCCAGGCGGCCAAGCACGGAAAACCACCCCGATGAGCTCCCCTTTAGCCTCCTAATTCTTTTAATAAAGGAGCTGATCCTAATAAAGGCTTGTAGCCCGGATTTTTGCGTTAACATTCATCACTGACATAAACAGTGGGATTGAGTGGACCCTCAAATTTAGAGATGACATCGAGAGTCAAGGGATGTGTTTGACACACCCAAGGGATGGGATCAGGATGCCATCCAGGGGGAGCTGCAAAAACTGAAGGAGTTCCACAGGTTCACTCCTCATGTTGAACATGTTATAAGGTTCAATAAGGCCAAGTGCAAGGTCCTGCCCCTGGGTCAGAGCAAACCTCAGTATCTATACAGGTCAAGGGATGAAGAGATTAAGAGCAGTCCTGTCAAGGACTTGGGGATACCGGTGAATGGAAAACTGGATATCAGCCAGCAATGTCTTCCTGCAGCCCAGAAAGCCAAACATATCCTGGGCTGTTTGTACTTGTTTAGGCCAAGGGAGGCGATTCTTCCCTTCTACTGCACCTCTGATGAGACTCGCACCTCAAGTACTGCATCCAGCTCTGGGGTTTTCAGCACAAGACAAATATGGCCCTTTTGGTGTGGACCCGGAGGAAGGCCACAACAACAGTCAGAGGACCGAATCACATCTGTGAGGAAAGGCTGAGAGAGGTGAAGTTGTTCAGCCTGGAAAAGAAGGCTCCAGGGAGACTTTATTTTGGACTTCGAATACTTAATGGGGGCTTAAAGAAAGATGGGGACAAACTTTTTAGTAGGGTCTATAGTGATAGGACAAAGGGCAATTGTTTTAAACTGAAGGAGGGTAGATTCAGACCAGATATAGGAAAGAAATTTTTTACAGTAATAGTGGTAACACTATTACTGTAAACAGGTTACCTGGAGAGCTGGTGGATGCCTTATGCCCGGAATCATTCAAGGTCAGGCTGGGCAGGGCTCTGAGTAGCCTAACATGAAATAAGTTGTCCCTTCACATTGTAGGGATTTGGACTAGATAACCTTTAAAAATCCTTCCCAACCCAAACCATTCTATTACTCTGTAACTTAAGAGAAAAAAAATGCACCAAAAAATTTAACTAAACTCAATTTGGGCCTTTTGGTATATCTTCCACTAAAGCCAAAAGAGAATATTCCTCTCAGTATTTACACAAGCAGCAGTGTTCCCTTCTCTTCAAAAGTACAGATTCAGTTGTAAGAGAATGATAGGCACAAAGAGCTTTTATTTTCCTTGTAAGGTGTTTTTCTAGTCATTTTCCAGTGCAGATTGAACAAGGTTCAAAATTAATGCCAGCTGATAATCTACAAGCACTGTCACTTTCTCTTATCTAGAGCAACCTGACACCATTAAGTAAACACAGAACTTTAATCAAAAGGAATAGAATAATATTTTTACTCTATTGCTGTTTAAAATATTTTGTCCTTCACAGGCATTCAGTGAGCAAAAAATCACTGAAAACTGTACAACTAGTCACAAATCCTGCTTACTTCTCCATTTTCACTTTCCCCCTTCATGCTTTCTAGTGTGATCGTATCTCACAATGAAAGTTTTTCTACGTTGATTTGTCGTCTTTCCCCAACCCCTACTTTCTATCATTGTCTTTAACTTACAAACATCAAATTGGTGTTTAAACATTGTCCAAGGAACATGAAACTCACTAAACAATATTCTGATATGCCATCCGATTTTTCTAAGAATACAGACTATCAATCGTTATGCAGGTATATATGCATGTATTTCCTTGCATAAAATAAAAGCACATGAAAAAACTAAAGCAGATGAATAAACAAAATTGAGACCCATGATACAACATTCCCTTCAAGAATTGAGGAAGTCGGATCAAAGCAAAGCTGCCATTAACGATGACTGTAATTTCATTTACTGGTCATCAAAAGATCAAGGTCTGTTACCCTTTCCACTGTTTCTCTGGAGTGCAAAGCCCTGGTCCACTTCCACACAGACAGAAGAGTTTCAGTGCTATTTTGGATTCAGCCTATAGTTCAAATTGAAGTGTTATGAGTGAGTATATCCATAGATTTACAAAGCAGCAACATTAAGAAGTGACTCATAAACAGGTATTAACATGTTTCTTTCAATGTAAAACTGGTTCAGTCACATATCACACAGAACTTTTATAATGCCCTAGTCAATCTCTCCTTGGAAAATGGTTTAGTACAGGAAATACTTGTTAATTTCTGTCAATTAGCAGCCATAGCAAAAGTACAGTAACACTAAGATTATTTCTGCTCTGCACTGCTTTGTTTCTTTTCTAGGTGTTTTAAATAAACAGCTGAAAAGGTTCTGAAAATAATTACAACACCTACTTTGACAAATTGTTTGTCCAATTTCAAATTCAGGGTCCATATTCAAGGCTCAACCAGTAATTAACCGAACACTGTATCATAAAGCAAAGCACTGAAGAGTAAAATATACCCAGAAGCCCACAGTGATATGTAGTGTACCATGACAATATCCCAAAAAGACTGCTTATCTGCAGATACCAACACGTGTGGTTATGTAATGGGGGAACACAAAGAGAACTGAAGGGACTTTCAGAGGAATAATTGACTTCATCCCACATTGCAAAATGCCATCTATACAGAGTTCTTACATGCTCTCTCTCTTCCATTGAAAATAGCTTATATGTAAGCTTATGCCAAACAACCTTGTTACTTTAAGCCAAAATCATCTATGAGCTGTCAGAACTAGTTAAATATTATGCATTCTTCTAGTCTACATGTCTTACTCCTTAAATCCCAACAACACGGCAACGCAAGGATATAGTGAGCAACACTTGCACGACCAGGTCTTCATTTAACAAGTGCTGCTGAGCCAGTATTACCTTTCCTTTGTGCCACAGCCACAGCTTTAAGTAATGGTAAGAAGGCCCACGTGAACACTGGAGGACGGTGCAACTACATCTGACACTTAAAGCTGTTCTTGCTGGGCAGAGAAAAACCCGGGCTGTAGTTTTCCACAGCAGCCCAAGCCTTTCTGTCCAGCTGTGCCCACCTCTGGGGTCCCCAACACAAGAATGACCTCGAGCTGCTGTAACAAATGCATAGGAGAGCCACTAGGTTAATGCCAGGGCTGGAGCATCTCTCCCACACGGACAGTTGGGGCTGCTCAGCCTGCAGAAGAGAAAGCTCCGGGCAGACCTTACAGCACCCTCCAAAGGGGCCTTACAATAAGGCTGGACGGGCTTCTCACACAGGCACGTAGTGACAGGGCAAGTGGAAACGCCCTTAAGCTGCAAGAGGGCAGGTTTATCCCAGACCTAAGCAAGAAACTCTTTACTGGGAGGCACTGGCACAAGCTGTTTGGAGAAGCTGTGGCTGCGNAGTCGCGGGGCTCGCCGCAGCAGCTGGCGGAACGGTACGCGGACTTGGCGGCCAGCCACAGCGAGGCGCTGCGGCAGCGGGAGGAGCGNGGCAGCGTTCCATGAGACGCTGCTGGCAGCTCTGAGAACCCGGTGACTCGGAAGGAATGCCCCGACGGTGTCCGACGGTGTCCGACGGTGTCCGACAGTGTCCGACGGCCCCTCCCGGCGAGGCGCTCCCGGCGCCCCCCACGCCCCCTGCCGGCCGCCCGCGCTCACAGCAGGGGCACGCTGTGGGGCCGNGCGAGTGGCACAACGCGCGGCTGCGCCAGGAGAACGCGCGGCTGCGGCTGGAGAATCGCCGCCTGCGCCGCGAGAACCGCTGCCTCTTCCGACAGGCCCTGCTGGGGCCCGGCCCCGACAAGCCTCCCGCCGACCCGGGCGAGGAGGCGGAGGCCCTGCGCGCCCAGCTGGGGCGGCTGCAGGAGAAGCACCGCCGGGCCTTGCGGCACCTGCGGCGCTGCCGGGCCGCCGGCGGGCCCGAGGCCTCTGGCGCCGAGGACGGGGAGTTGGATGAACTGCTGCTGGAGGAGGACGACCAGCCGCTGGATAAGAAGAGCCTGGTGCCGGCCGTGTAGGCGGCCCCCGTGGAGAGGGCGGTGCCGGCCGGCGCCGCGGGCCCTCCCCGCCGCCACAGGGTAGGGGCGGGTCAGCCCCTCTGCTCCCGGCTGTGAGCCCCGTGGGGCGCGGTGTTCTCCTCAGCTCCCTCGATCAAACGAGCCCTTCCCACCAAAAGGGTGGGGGAGAAGTTCAGGTTTGTTAATCCTTTTCCCAGATGTAGATCCAGGAGGCACTGACCGTGATCGAGGGGAAGCAGGTTCATGTGGGAAGCTGAGGCTTGGAACACGAGAGGAATCTCTCAAAGCGGCTGTTGTGGAGAAAAGAACCGCTGTGAACAGAACACTCCTATCTCGTGTCATCCCACAGCATTGAACTGTGCTTCCTCTGGAGCTGCGGATCACCTGTTTTCTCTTGAGTTAGCGACCATCATGTAGGCTTCAAGAACCATGGAGAATGACTAGTTCTTAGTAGTTGGTATGTGTTAGGAAGAGGAGTGGAGGAAGCTTGAAAGCTTTTGTCAGTTCCCCACTAGAAGTTGGTGATCATTTGAACTGTGAATTGCCTTGGACACTTACTGCAGAACACTATTTGTATTTTTAATGATGGCCTTCCTTCACCCTCACACGAATACTGATTTGAATTTCACATTTTCACACAAAACTGCAGCTAATAAATAAACTTATGATACACCAAATGATTGTCTAAAGTGAATTTTTAACAGGGACTGTTTTTGAAATTGTAGATGAAGCGCCCTTCAGGTCATTGCACTGCACCTTCTCAAAGCCCACAGAACTGGGCTTTTTTATTACTGTATCTCCTTAATTATCTACTGTTTGGAAGGAAATTAGTTATTGTTCAGACCTAGAAAAATTTTCTAGAAAATTTGTTTCACTTGAAAATTTGCTAATTGAAAGAAACCCTTTTAAAGAACTGAGGTAGATGTTGGTTTTGTAATGTTTCCTTATTTTTTATGACATTTAAAGGCTGGCTCATGCCTTCAGGTTTAGGATTGATTTCTTAAAGCTTTAAAAGCCAAGATCTGTTTCAGTTCGGGTTGAAATTAATGTGAAAAGGTGAAATTCCATCATTTTTATAAGTATCTTTGAGAATATAACTACTGAAAAGACCCATTTCTTCACATAGTGTCAACATAACCCTCTAATCATCAATGTGTGTAGTGCTTGTTAAGTATGTGGATCTGCAGCTTCAAGTGAGTTCTTAAGATGGAAAAACAATTTGGCACAGTGCAGTCAATATCTCCTTAAGTGCGAGTGGTGATGTCTGGTTGTGGTGTTTGTTTTATAAACTTAAGTATTCTCAAAAATACTTGCTAAATGCTCAAGAACTACAGTATCTACAATACCATCGGTATTGTTTTGCTTTAATAGCAGTTTCCAGTAAAGTGTGAATACCCAAATGATGAAAAGAATCTGTCAAAATAGGACAAGACAGGACTCTCTTAAGATACAAGGCTAGAAATGTGTAACTATGTCAGGCATCCTTTTCAAAAGTTGCAGATGCTGACACATACAAAAGAGGAGAGATCCAGGACTTTCCTAATAGGATATGCTATTATTTTTAACTAAACTTCTGTGACACTTGCATTAAATGGGCTTTTTTTGCAAGAGTACTAAGTTCTCTCACAGCTTGTATAAAGGATTCTCTACTTATATATATATCTTTACTGATAAATTATAAAGCAAACTTGCAGATTACAGAGGGAGGAAAGTGTTTCAAAATTAATATAGGAAAGCCAGAGAAAAGATTTAGAGTATTTCCTCAAATTGCTACTTCCACATGGGCTGCAGTAAATAATCACTTGATTCAGTTAAGCTGCAAAAATTTCATTTAACAAGTTGCTTGATCTGGTTATTGTGTTTGGTTTTGAGAACAAAATCCAAATTTAGAAAAGGTCTTTAGTGAGATGATGCAAAAAGTGGTACTTCACTGTCCCCCACATTATGGCTTGCAGGCATTCCTTCATGACACACTTGGGTGATCCTTGTCTACATGAAGTTACAAATACTGAGACTTACAGGAGAAGTAAATATCCCTTGGGGTGTAACTGTTTGAGCATCCCATCTGGATTTGTCTCTGCAACTACTTCTAACAGTTAGTAGCTTGCAGGCACGTTCAGCCAAAACCCTTAAAGTTGGTGGTTGGTGGAAAACACAGAGTTTGGAATTGCCTGACACACTACAGTATCTATAATCTGAAGTGCTGGGAGAGGTAGTACTACAGTTGATTGAAGAGCTTTTACCTTACTCTACTTTTCGTTAAGGTCTGTTTTATTTTCTGATGTTCTGATTTGTGTCCAATAAGCAGTCAAATCTTGAAGATCCAGACCTTACTTCTTACTCCCAAAGTTTGTCCTTACTTGTCTTTATCACCTCCTGGATTAGGATAGGTATTTGTCCTTTTTCTTTGATTGTTTTGTTTTGGAGGGTTTTTATTTGTTTGTTTTTTGTTTTGGTTTTGGTTTTTGTTTAGTTATGGTAGTGTCTCCAGATTTCAGTATCCTGCAGTGTTGAGTCATTCTTCCTCTGGCCTGAGTGAATGTGGCTTCACTGGGTTTGGAAGAAAGTGCATTACAGAATAAAATTGGTACAATATACCAAAAAACCAGAACCTAGAGCTGTGCCATCTTCTTGTCCTTTTGTTTTATAATTTCAGTTCTTTCCTTCAAAATAATTTCAGTTATATATTGATCATTTTCAAAACTGGGAATTTCAAAATCATAGGTTTTTTTCATGTTTTTGATTCTAGGTTTTAAGTACCTATCTCTTTGCATAGTTGATGCCTTGGGAAGGCTGACCTGGAACAGAGACTGGACAGAGCTAGAGTATAAAGTAGATGTTTATTAAAAGGCCTTTTAATAAAAGGACAGGACAGGAGCCTGGCCAGGGCTACACCCAAGATGTACTTAAAATGGTCACAAAATGGACGACCGGTCACAAGGTCTCACACTTTTATAAGTTTTGCTCTATTTGCATATTGGGGTTTAATTGTCCAACTACAGCTTCAGATTATGAAGTCCCATCCTTCTTGTTTTCTCTCTTCAGTCCACTGTTGTTTATGCTTTTGGGCCTGGAAACTTCTAACCGTTGTCCTTGGTCTTCAGCAGGAGAAGGATTTGTTCTGTCTACTTCTATTTGTTTTCTTCTGCTCTGTGAAGAGAGCTTACCAACATTTAATATGAAGCTCAGAACTACACACCTAGGCAGCACAGAATCTGAAAAACATGAAAACTAAAACTTAAGGCATAATACCTGAAAAAAGGGACACAAACGTTTTTATTTTTGTTTTGCTAGCAGCAAATTTATGAATGCAGGTAGATTCTTCCTGTTTAAAATGCTTTGCTTATAAATAACGTCTGCATACTATGCAGAAGTTAATTATAGAGAAACTAGCATACTTATATATCTACTAGCATACAAGTGCTGCAATTATAACTACTAGCATACTTGCATGCTAACAGTAAAGTGAAAGGGTACAACAAAACTATTTTCTTTCATTCCTTAAAGAAGTGTTCAGTCTTAGCTGTAGACTTTTCTTTACCATTCTGTTCTGTGCATCATGTTAAGAGATTGTAATGAAATATGAATTTTTAAAAAGTTACATGTATGGAAGCTGTATTAAAAATGCATTTAAATCATCTGAAGCCATGTGTTAATTTGGTGACAGTTACTTTAAAACATGTATGTGAACAGAATGGCTCTGTGTCAGTGCTATATTTTTATATACATTCTATTGCTCTTTTGAGACCTAATTTAAGTTTCACTAAATAGTGCACTCTGAAGGAATCCTTTGTCCACTGTGCTTATCTCTTTGAATGTGCTAGGGTCTTGCACTGCTATAGCTGCCCACAGAGAACAATGAAATGAATTAAATGTCTTTGTATGATAAACTAACACCATTCAGAATAGTTTAATTTGGCACCATTCCTACCATGGCAATCATCTGTTACTCTTCCGTTTCCATCTATCTCAATGTGTTCAGTATCCCCTTTTGTGTTTGTTCAGCTCAGTAAAGATATTTGCACGATGTGTAGGAAGCCTCAGTTCCAAAGTTGCAAGCGATTTAAAGAAGTGGTTAAAAGCTGGATTTTTAGTGTTCACAAATCCATATGGTCTTCCCTATATATTTTTAAGTGATAACTGGTATCAGCATTGTAATAATGGAACATTGTTTAGGTGTAGCTGCCCTTGAAACATTGTTCTGTAAAATATCCAAATTGCATTTACTGCCACATCCCTTCCAAAAGAAAACTCTGTATCATTCAGAGAATAATAGCGACATCTAATTAAAAAGCTCTTTTTAAAAAAGCTTGTAACCAGTATTATTTCATGACTCTCAAGGCCAGTTGTTTGCTTTTTGTGCTGTGAAGAGTCTTTGTGCTGTCAGAATGTAGTTATAGTAGAAAAGAAGATAAAAGGCATTACATTTAGAGGACATAAAGAGGCTGGTTTAGATATAGCTATGTAGGAGAGGGACTATGTTATAAATCTGGGAAGACGGCAAACTGGTTGGATAATCCAGAGAAAGAGAACATTTTCAGAGAGAGAATTACTGTGGAAAGATGTGACCATCAAACAACAGCTAATGGAATTATATTTATATATATTGATATATATTAAGTGAATAAAAATATTGAATGCAAATTTGGATAAAGTAAAAGATTTGCAGTGAGGAAAAATTCTACTCTGTCATGCACTGGCATGCCTTTGAAGTGAGGTCAAGCTTTGGAGAGCTGCTCTACAAACAATCTTTAGCCCCTGCTGAGATTATTAGCAGTGGTGCTCATTAAGGTTAATTTATTTCATGTGGAAATTTGTGAGGGCCAGAAGCCTGTGAATCTCCATTATATAAGTGCTGCAGAATTTTCAATGACCTCAGGTGGTTCCCATAATTGTTTGCAATTTATCACCTAGATTATTACAACTCTTTAACCACCCTGTGCAGCATTGGTTCATAATAGAGGAAGGAGCTACAATCAGTCAGCAGCATCCAGGTGCTGTGCTTTGACAAACTCACTGCTAAGTACCTGACCCATCCTAATCCTGATTAGTGTGTAGGTGCTCGGGGCATACCCAGAGGTGAGGTGTTTGCAGAGTGATGACTGCCTACAGAAATTATATGGGCTACCAAAATAACTGTGTTTGTTCATGAATTGTAAATACTTAGCTGTGTCTGGCTTTTTTCTTCCTTATTAAGTTTGCAATAGTTTTCCTGTGCCATGGTCAGGACGATGTCTCTGTTGGCATTCATTTTTTCTTCATGTGGAAGATAGTCAAACCATTCTGCTTAGCTATAGAAAGCCTCAATCACACCTGAGGCTTTTATGACCTATAATTTTGAATTTTATTCTTGGTTTTCCTTCAGAATTGATAGACTTTTTTTTTAATTATCAAAAATATTGCTTTTACACTTTGAAGGAGTTTTGCTCCACTGCACTTGAGAGGAAGAAATGTTTCAGGGTGGATGCTGTAAAATAATTTAAAATCGGAGCAGTGTACTTGAACTGTTTTCCCAAAGACTGTGAAAGTCCATAAGATGCAAAAAAAAGCAGAAGTTTTCAAAGAAATCTAATGGAAGATTTTGGCTTTCTTTGGGTTTAATTTTTTAATGATGTAAGAACTATCATTTCAACAAGGGTTAAATATTGTATTACTATGCATAATAAACATGAGTGACTGGATCTACTGTAAGGCTCAGGCACATAAAATCTAAAATAAGATTTTAAAAACACCACTAATCTAAAATAAGATCTAAAAACACCACTGATGCTCAGGAATTTAAATACAAGTTTTTTATTATCTCAAGCAGACCCAGAAGGCTCTCTTCTTGTCAGAGAAAGGTTTTGCCTATTTTACCTTTTTAGTCTCTGATTATTGTGAAAGAAACAGCTGCAAAACCAGTGTAAAAGTCAAATTTGATGCTATGGCCCTGGGTCTTGTGTGCCAGTACTGAAAAGGGCGCTAGCAATTGGAGGAGTGTGCATGTATAGTTGCTCATCTCCTGGATATGCATAGGTGTGCTTGGCTAAATTTTAATAGCCTTTGGCTTGGAGGACATGCAGACAGGGAACAAAGGAGACTTCAGGTGTCAGTCAGTGTTGTTGCTGGCCTTGTCTTGGTACCAGAGAAGCTTATGTTTGTATTCTGCCTGATAGAATTTCATTTCAGCTTTTAGCTGAAGAAGCTTTTGTGCCCTCAGCAGATGTTTCTCCATCTCCTTAGTAGCTGCTGTTCAGGACAAAATGAAGAATCTTGTAAGATCTGTCTCTGGCCACTTAGGAGACTATAAGAATGGCTAGAAAAAGACTGAATATATCTGGTTAAAGAACAGATGGGAGCATTGTTGATCATATAGGCAAAAAGCTCTTGTTGCATTGAAGATTTCCATGTACATGATGCTAAGAAAAATACTAGACTCCACTAAAATGCTAGACAACACTTGCTGCAGTGTTGCAGCAAAGTTCATGCAAGCCCTTCCTTTCCTAAGGAAAAACTTATAAGGACTGAGATACATGCATTTGGCAGTCTAGCCCCAAAAACCATACATTTTTTCTGTCTCCACTTAGTCCTTAAATAAATCCTTGGTTGAGACATAGGGCAGAAAATACCTTCTTAAAATTTCTTCTCCACTGGTTTTAGGTTCGTTAGCATTTACTAATTTTTCTATAGTATTTTTGTGCCTTTTATGAGCTAGCTGTAGGCAGTGTTTCCATTCCACCCCAGTAAATTATCAAGGCCTTGTGTCCTGGCCTGAGAAAGTGCACACAAGTGTATGGTGGGGTCTCTGACCCAGTAGCATAGGTGCCATTCTTACTGCTCTTCTGCAATTTTTCTTTTATTTGTTTCCCCACCCAGAGCCTTACCCCCCTCTACCACACAGCACCATCTTCACTTTTCTATTACAGATCTCTAGAGCAGATTTTGATGCACCCGGGAATGCTCTATTTTCAAGTGGATTGACACAAAGAGTGTTTTCAACTGCATTCAGGACTGCATATGAAGCTAAATTAATGCCTGTTCTCAGATGCAGGGAACCAGTGGATGTGCTCAACTCTCAAACTACAATCACATGATTTTTATTTCTGTACTTCATACATTAAATTTTACCAGGAGCCAAAAGTTTTCCCTTTCTGTATGCCAAGCAGCACTGTAATCTCACAGAAACTGAGTATATCATTTTGTTAACCCATGCTTACTGCCAAATAGGATTGGAAGCCTTTATGTTTCCCCACGTGTTAAGATATTCTAAGGAGCTCGTTCAGTACCAATTCACAAAGCAGTCCTCAGGCGTCAGAAACAATGTAAAATATAGGCAAGCTGCTGTTTTATTAAGAAAACACAGCTGAAGAGTCTCACACAACAACTTAAAGCTTAGAGAGCTTATTCAAGATGTGGCTTTGGTCCTTGGCACATAGAAATTGCAACTCATTATCTCACTTTCTAAGAGCTTGCTTGGCTTTGACAGTGGGGAACTGTGTTTTACTGAGACTCTTCTACACCACAAAAAAATTGAATGCAATGTCTCTGAGACAGAAAGGAAGCATTTTGCTGATCTGCCTAAGTGATTAACTTACTGTATAACAGGAGCCTCTGTTCAGTGGGAATGAGAGTGCTGGGCTCTCAGACTTTCCTACAGAGAACTACGGCACAGTGATTTCTAATGATGCTACCTGTTAATTGATATATTAATTTCTATGTTTTCTTTTTATCCCCCCTTCATAGTTCCTACTGTTAATTCCCTTTTAACAATCCTATTTTAAAGTATGATGGTTTTCATCCATCATTTTTGATTGTAGGGGTTTTTAATTTGTTTTGCTCTTTAGGACTTCTAAGAAAAGAGTTTCATAACACAGGTTCCATTTATTCTGGGAATCAACTCTTAACTTTAAAAATTTTCCATGTACTCTGTGTATACTGAAAAAATAAAGGTGGTTTTTAGGATAGGAGAGGTGTTACTCTGAGGATGTTGGCTGTCAAAGCCTACGCACTGGTTTTCTTAACATTATCCGTAAATAGAGTCCTTACTATCAGTACTCATGCCTCAGGAAGAAAAGGACAAAGATGTTTTTATGAGCTTCTGATGTGGAACGTGAATGCAATTCTGTCTGTAAGGGAACAACTAGCCGAAATACCCTCACTGTGCACTCTTTGCAATAAAATGAAATAAAACAGAGACTAGGAAAGCTGCCAGTATTTCTACCTAAACCATGTGGGTAAATGTGTATATGTAGCTTTAACACATGATGAAGTTTGATCATGAACACACGATCTTGAGTCTCTCCAATCACTTTGTGAACTTACCTAATTTTTTTCCCCTTTAGCCAGAGGTATAAAAACTTACTTTGTCCTTTTCATTCTGTGCCTTTTCAGTGGCCTGATCATTCAGTACGTTTATGCAGTCTCATACTTTTTTCACTAATACATTTCTTTTCAAAGCAGGAATTATATAATTGAGATAGCAGCTGTCCAACTAGGAAATTTCTTTTTAGCTACTAGCATAAATTTTGCCAAATGAAATTTGGGTCATGATGCAGCTTATTAGGAATCTCATTTAACTGAATCTGTGAGGGTTATATGGTTGCAAAGTTATGACAATTTCAAACTTCAGTAATGCTGGCTCACTAGAAAATTTGTCAGACATGCATTTATAATAATCTTCTGTGGAATGTTAAGTACATTATACAGTGCTTTTTGATTGAAATGGCTCACAGACTTTCTGGAATATAAAAAGTATTACAGAAAGTTATTTGTACAACTGAATTTTTTGAAAAACACTGTGCTCTTAGATCAGTATGGAAGATAATGAAACAGTGTGGTTCAGTGTAACATCCTTGATTGAGTAAAGCTGAGTCATGACAATTAAAAGCAAGAGTGAGGTAGGTTCAGTTCATCAGTTAAACACAGTTAACTAAGGTGTTGCAGAGCAATGGACATTTCTCCTTACCTGCTTCATTCTTTCTTCTGAGTAATCCTTCATAATTTGAAGAAAAGGTTAAATGCCATGTAGTGGAGCTGTATGCCACTGCAAATTTGGAAACTGTGACATTTTTATAAGATCTGTAGGAGACAGCTTTTCACCTGCAAGTTCACAATTTGGCAACTTTCATCACATAAGTGAGTGGGTGTACATATTAGTACATATTAATATTAGTACACATTAATAATCTGAGGAAAAATAGTGGAGGGTATTAGAGGGTGGGTAAGGGCTTCATAGTTTCGTATCTTTGCAATGGTGGTAGGAGTACATGCATGTGTGTATGTGAATGCATACACATACAGACTCTAAGCATTATAGAAGTTTGTATATAGCAATTTTTCTGAATACATGCCAAATACACACCAAGATACAGGATCAAAATATTCTCTCTCCACATCTGCCCTGTAGGCTCTCTGATTCCACTTCTATTTCAATATGCTACAGTTTTCAGGGAGCAGGAGCACATGCTTACTTGTGTTCAGATTTTTATGGAGGTCATGGTGAAAAATTCAATTTTGTGGGCCTGTCCTTCCTCTCATCCCCACTGGTTGTCCCCAGTACTTGAAGCAAGGATTCAAAGGCATCCAGAGACAATGGTGGAGTCCAGACAAAAGATTTCATAGATGAGTATATCTTTACTCTATGCGTCGCACCTGAATTTCTTATTTCCTTTGCCCCCAAGGATGCTGGAGATGGCACATTGTCATTTCAGTGTGATTTGATTAATTTTATAAGGATTAAATTGTGTTTAAGGCTTTATGTCTGTAGTTATAGTCTACTCCAGCTTGGGGTTTTTTTGCTTTTGTTCTCATCTTTTTCCTTCTTGCTATGCACTTGTTGCTGACTATTGATTCTTTTAGATACTGCTAATGTTTTGGGAGATAGGGAAAATTTTATTTATTCATACAATAGTCTTTTGTAAGCCAGGATAAGTACTGATGTGATAAAAGCCAACAAAATTTGACCCTTCTGAAGTGATGGTATTGTGCTGATATTTTGTGTTTGTGTTGCAAAAGAATAATCATTAAAATGAATTCTACTTGATCTAAACCTGTGGATTTAAGATGACAAAGCTGCATGAACTGCACTTGCCTTAAATGCGTCCTAAAGCTGGGAACTATAAAGAATGCAATTTCTTAGTGTCTGGGTAGGTCTTTCTATGTTACATCAGAAAAGTGGAGGCCACGGTATCCAGATAACAAGTTGCCCATAGTCTATTTTTGTGCTAGGTTTCAAGTTTCAATTAGCTTTAAAAATTATTCAATAAAATATGCAAAATATTTACAAACTTTACAGGTTGGTATATTTAATTTTCCTATGCTTTTAATCTATTCAACTACAAAATTGATGTGCATAGCTGCTAATCCAGTCCAGATAGATGTTCCTCGTTCTGTTGCTGATTTCATTCCTTACTGAAAAATAGTCCTTAAATATTCTTTGTGCAAAGATTTGTTGCCATCACGGAAAGACGGTATTCCTTTTGCAGCTGTGGTAGTCCTGTCTTGCCCTAGCAATTGAAACCAACACATCCTTAACATGAAACTGTAGGTTTTCTGCTTGCTGAGTGATGTATCTCATCCAGTTCCATGGACTTGGTAACTTTTGGGTACCCTCAGATGGACTTGAACCTGCGCCTCTCCTAGAGTGGGTCATTCTGCATTCTCCCAGTCTCTGCTTTTGCCTTCAGCAAATTAATAAACCTACCCTACCTGTGTAGGGGTGCTTTATAAATTTGTTTTACTAAAAATAGTGACTGGCATTACTGTTTAAGAAGGGCAGTCATGGCAGATTCATAGTTTAGTAAAAATGTTGATGCTTAACAGTCAGGAACGTAAGAGACAGTCCATGTCCCTGAGTTTGGCAAGTTCTGTTGGTATTTCTGTGAAAAATTGGTACAGTTTTAAGTAAAGCAGATGAAAAGCAAGGTAACAGTTCTGCATTTTGTCAGTTAGGAATCCCATGTCTTTTGTGTTTTCCATGAAGAGCAGCTTTCTTTTTTCTTCATGCTTCTAACAAATAGCTCTATCTTAACAAATTTGGAAATATTTTCCCTGAAAATCACTTGTTCAGTTTCACAGAACATATATATTTTTATTTTGTTTAGTAGATGAAAATACCTAATCACTATTCAAATGCTGCTCACATTTTAGCAACATGGATTTATAATTAAACACATTTTCATGGTATGTCTTACAACTGAAAACTCTGTAACAGAAACGATAATAGTGTTTTTCTCATTATATTGTTTCACTGAACTGAGGTCTATCTTGCAAGAACAGGACAACAAAGTCAATTTGAATTAGCACTGTGTAGCACTTAGTAGCCAATGGGTTTGGGAAAAATTACGAGACCCTCAAATTCAGTGTTGTAGTTCTTCCATGGTACTTGATCACCTTCTAGCTGTCAGTGTTTCAGAGAGTTTTGAGGTGATTGTAGAGTATGGGGAAAGTTATATTGAAGGGATAAAAGAATGAACAGTGCAGGAAAAAAATGAAGACACGGAAGAAACCGTCAACAAGTCTCAACTTGTTGAATAGTTTATAGCACAAACTGGAAAGGAACTAGTGAAATTACTGACTGGGGCTTGAGGAGGATGTTCAGATAAGGAGATGAGAAAGGGAGAATGAGCACAAAGGAATAGTTAAATTTTAAAAATCTGAGCAATATTAAAATGTATAATTTTATAAGTAGTGAAAAACTGTGAGGCAAGGTAATATCCCGCCCAAAAAATTAGTGGGGAAAGCTGCAAGATATGGTTTTTTTTCCTATTAAGTAAGTGAAAGTGCTGTAACATGATATAGAAAAAATACCAAAGTGTGTAAAATGACCCATTTGATTGAGAGAATATGGCATTATGATGTTATTGGTTCTACAAGGCTGCTAAAAAGGTGCTTTGTGATTTGAGCTGGAGACCACTATACTGAAATCTGAATATTTAGGCTGATAACCTTAATAAATAACTTAAAACAGGATCAGTCCTGTGGAAGTCAGGGGAGATAATTGTGGCGTGAGGCTCTATATTGTGTAAGGATAATGCAGTCTCACTTATTAATCTGAAAAACTTCTAGTGACAGGAGCAGAACAGCCCAATCAGTATGGAACTGAAGATTGTTCCCCAGAAATTCAGTTGTCACTGGTGACAAAGTAGCTAATCTAGATAGTTACTGTGAACGTGACAGCTGTGGTAATAAATGACTGAATATTCACTGAACTGTTGTTTATAAATGGAATCATGTTTTACAACAATAGAAATCTCGTCACTATGAACCCTGAGTAAGGGTACATGTGTGGAAGAAGAGGACTGAAAACTGCACTTAATAAAATGTAGAAGTGACTATTTGCTTGCCTCAGCAGGCTGAGAGTGGCTGTGCCATGGCACCCATAGCCCTTTTGCTGATCTCAGACCTTACCTCCTGGGGGATCACCAGCAAGGGACCAGGCTGCAAGTCACAGAAGGCATACTTTGCTGCTGGGTGAGAGAGGCACTGAGTGTGCCATGTTGTCATGGGGTTGTGCACATATCCAGCAGGAGTTGGTATGGAGCAGAGCAGGTGCCAAGGGCTAGCTGCAGTTCTGGGCATTCAGCCAGCTCTGTGTTAGCCCATTTCCTTTGGATATTCCCATGACTGCTCATGGCAGGAATGAGCCAGCAACTAATAAGGGTGATAGTACATTCTTGCTGAAAAATTGCAAATGGTGAGGAATTTTGCAATGAAGGGTGTCCCTGGAGCAGGTCTATTTGTGAGCCAGCTCTGATATGCTGGGCATTTCCATGGCATTTCCTCACATATGTGGGCAGGATAAGCTGTCATTGGTACCCTGCACAAAGCGAGTCTGTTAGATGTCAAGCAATCTGCAAAGACACTTCTCCCTGCTTTGCCCCCCAGTATCAACCAGGCTGCTCTGAACATCTGCTCACTGGCTGTGTTTGTGTAGGAATTTAATTCTGTCAGTAGGTTAGTTTTCAGGAAACATAGACTAATAAATTCTGATACATGTTAATAAATTTAATTTTTATGAATTTATATGTGCTTATGAGCTTGAGACCATCAAAGGTAGCGTTACAAGGGAATTAATACTCTGCTGAAGGCCTGATAGAGGTCTCAGTGTCTGAATTTGTTCTGCCTTTTCTTAAGATGGAAAGGAAAGCATTTGAGAATATACATGACCCAACATTTTTAAAGGAGACTATTTTGACAAATAAAGGTGGGAATTTTATTATTTTTGTGTTAAACAACGAGCATTCCCATATTTTTTCCCTTCAGATGCAAAAAGCACTGAGATGACTGAGCTGGGATTTTTAAATGAGCAGCACAGATCAATTAAAATAAAATGCTTTTAGTGATGGAAAATTACCGTTTTCATTGATGTTGAAGTGAAGTAGAGCTATTTCACAGGAAATCTTTTGAGTACTTCACAGTGTTTATCCTCCACAATTCAGCATATATTTTTGATAACTCATTACTTTGAAAGAAGTACTTGAAGAGTCCCAGAATTTCAAAGGTAAATCAAAAAACCAGAAGATAATAACTGAAGAAACCTCTTTTCTTTTTTTCCTTGTTCATAGTATAAAGAGAAATTGGTAGTAATTGTTGTTGCAAGGGAACGTTGTTTCTAGCTGGGTCTCTACAAAGTCATTGTGGGAATGATCACTTTTTTGAGTGTGTGCCTATATCCGCCTGTATTTTTTTCTGATTTACTCACTTTGAGACAGGCTATTCTTTCTTGTTTTTAATCTAGGGCAATGTCAGTCATCCAGCTTCCAAAAAGCTTCTCTGGAAGTGAGCTGCAGTAGTGTAGTCAGAAGAATAGATCAGAGACAGGTAAAAAGACTGAAACCTTTTAACCAGGCACAGCTGACAAGGAAAAATGTCATTGGGAATATATCCAAGCCCAGCAGATCAGAGACAGGTTCAGTTAGAACTGTTGATTAGTCCAGTGCATTGGGTGGAAATATACAACTCTAAAGGTATATGGTCATATATATTCACTAGCAGAGTAATCTGCCGAAATATATACGTGTATCTATCTATGTATTTAAGGATATGAATGTGTATGTATGTGTATATGTGTGTGTGTATGTATAAATTTAACTGTAAAGCAAACATCCAGAATAGGCCATCTACTTAAATTATACAAATCTACTGCATCTGAGTGATTGAGAAGGCAAAAAGGGACTAAGGTCATGAAAGACAGCTAATATTAGAGATTTTTCCTGAAGTTCTAATTGCATGTGTAATAACCAGAAGATTTGGCTTGAAAATATTTAGTAGACACTTCTGTGATCCATTAGTTTGACTTTAAACAATGCAATAGTACTCCCAGTTCTACTGCTTGCAGCCAAAAATTACTTTTTTTTTTTTAAATTTGTGCTCAAGAAAAAGAGTAAAAGCTTTTTTTTTTTGTTCCCCCTCCCTTGTATTTTCATGATTTAGGGGCCTATATCTTAAGCACAATTCATCAACTCAATTTAAGTAATTGTGAAACATACCCCTCCCTTGCAATCCTTTTCACTAAATGTACACCTAAGGGAACCTTTTCTTGACTTCAGAACCCAGCTGTGAGATTATTTGCTTCCCTCAAAACCTCATATTCCAGCTACTGGTCTCCTTAATCAAGTAAAAGTGTAATTGCTTTAATGTCTTAGGTGTCTCTCCTGCATAAGGTAAAGCAAAGGAACAAATTTGCATTTACTGATTAAAGGTGGATTTATGAGCTTCTACCACAGCCTATACGTACTCCAAAGAAGACATGTTTTACCTGATTACTCAGATTCCTTTGCTCAGAATAGTTACTTCAAAATTACAGAGACGTTTTAGATTGGTGGGGCGTAAGGGACAATATTTCATTTCGGGATGTGTTAATGCATTTCATATTGTATTTTTGAAACTGAAACAAAACATTTTGATATTTCAGAAATGTGATAGTCATACCCCATCAGAATTATTTCATTTATTTTTCTTAAAAAATATTGCTCTGAATTAGAACAAAAATGTTTGATTTTGTTTTGCTGTACAAGATTTCCCATGAGCTGACAGTTTACAGCAGAGCTCTATGACAGAGACCCAAAGGCATGGTTCTCCTAAGCTCTATGAAAATCTTGCAAGTACTGCTTAAATCAAAATCTGGCTTTGTTTAATGACCTATGTTTTACTTTCTTCACATAAACATAGACAGAAAGTATGGAGTGAAACTCCTCTATGTATATATGAAGCTGTATGTTGCTCTTTGTATTTTATTGCATAGTAGGTGCAGTTTTATTTAATATCTCTTTGTTCCCATGAAATTCAAACATGTTATTGTTAGAAAACTGTCAAAATACTCTTGATTGTAGGATCTATCAGCTATCATGCATCTTCTCTAAATTAGTTTCTTCTGAGAAATGCAAAGGCTGTCTTTTAACTGAGTTGTGTGTCAATTTTCATGTTTTTAAAAAGTCTTCTCCTAACTGGCTTTTTCTTAGCACGTTTTACGTTCTAGCTGGTTTTGAAGGCTTTGAAATAGAAATCTACTGAAAAATACCTAAATCTTCTGGAAGATGCAGAAAATGCCTGAAAAGGACTTTTTTAAGTCTCAGAAGCTTATCTGAGTTACCAAGAGGCTTTGTTTTTGGAGAGAGATAATGGTCTGTGCCTAGGAGCTCCCATGGAGAAAATTGTGGTTTGTTTTACAGTTATATCTGCTTCATCTGAAAATTGTGCCAGGAGCCTGGTATGATCATCACAAGTAGTGATGATGGCCCAACAGACCAGAATAAGATATTTTTAAAATACTGTTAATAATTAAAGCAATTTGTAGGTTTCAAGGAATACTCTTCACCTGAAACAAACCCAGTGAAAGCAGTGGTTTGATGCAGGTGGGCTTCACTCGGTTAGTAAAATATATTTACGAGCATTAAAAGAATATAGCCTTTTTTTTTTTCTTCTCTATTAGGTGTTTGTAACAACTTTATAGTGTCATGAGTGAAACAAAATATTTTTCATTACACTTACAATAAGTTATCTGAAATTTTAGACTGAGAAAGTATCTAATGATTGTTCAAGTTAAGATTAACATCTCAAGTGAACAGTATTCTCATGAAACAAACAAAAGTATGAGTGTAGAAATATACTAAACTTTATGTAATTAAATCCAGGCAATAGGGACTGTAGAGGAAGGCTGAAGGTGTACTTTCATGATCATTTGGTTGCATCATAAGTGATTTAAACAGCTCTGCCTTCTTCAGAATGTCTTTAAAAAGATCCCCAAATGGTCATCCTGGTTTTGGCAAGGAATTAGACACCAGAGTGTATCTTCCAAGAGGGAAATAGTAGATTGTGAAGTCTTTCTTCAAACACAACACTCAGTGGTGTCACTCTGAGTAAGGGATTTCTGTAAAGATGTGTCCCCACATGATGAAACCTGATAGCTTAGCTTTGCTTAAAGTTTGTGCTTCAAACTAAAGCAGTTGGGGAAAAAAAACAATAGTGATTCGTGATGGTCAACAGAAAGTCTTCTAACTGCCAGTTTCAGGAAGAATTCTGCTAGATGTTCTTTGTTTCTCTTTAAATGAGTGTTTTATCCAGGTTGATGATAAAACTTTTGTGAAAGGTCATTTTCATTCACCCTAGACATGCACTACAGTGACTCATTGTCCATAAGCATGCTGTTACTTAAAGTTTTTTCCCATTCTGTGTAAAATTAGGGAGTGAATATAAAGTTAATGTATTTTAAGTGCCTCCGGCATCTTCCAATTCAGTATTAACAAAGATTGGAACACTTCCAAAATATTTAGGGTACATCACTTTCAGTTGTTTTCATTTTAAATTAATGGCAAGAGTTTCTTAAAAAATATAGTATATTGTCAACTGAGGGACTAATCAAGAAACTTCATTATATATATACAGCAAGCATTAGAATAAAAATAAAAGGGATTTATGTTCCAATCCACGAACACGTGCTAGATGTGTGCATGTGTCTCTGCAAAGGTGAAGACGGAAGTTTATGTGCATTGTCCATATCGTGGGCTGATATTGTAAGATACTGAACATGAGGAAAACAGAAGGGTTTTAAGAAGTCCATCCATGGACATTAAAGACATTGACAGCAGACATAAGAAAGATCAAAGGGAATGTATTTGAGGTTGGAGATGGGACAGAGGAAGTGTTGAAAGAAATGTTATTTATTTTGAGGAGGAAGAATTATATCTCAGGTTATGAAAGATCTTGCTTTAAGAAAAAACCCACAGTGATTGAACTACTCATAAAAATATATCAGGAAGACAAATAATAAGCATAATAATGGCTCTGGTTTATTGTGTAATCATGTGTAGTGTGAATGTGTTCTGTTTAACTGCTGCTCAGAGGCTAAAGTTTTCTCTTGTGCACAGGGCCTGATAACACCAACACTCTCATTTAAAATTCGTTTTTGTTTCAAACTGAGATCCTAAGTGCTGCATAAGCATTTGTCAGACTGTATTTATTGAGGTGAAAAAAGTCAATGAGAAAATCAGAGTGTGACCTTCCGAAGTGTCCAAATGCCTTTCACCCTCACTGCCAACAGGATAAGTCTCTTACCTTCTTTAGAAAATCAATGATTTTACTAGTTTACAATCCCTTCGAGATTGGAGTCCAGTAGCTTCCAGGATATAGAATAGTTTGCTGTAAATTTTGTTGTTTTTTTTTTTTCAAATTGTGTTTTATTTTTGGCCTTCTTTGTAATTCCATCCCGCTAGGAAGCAGACATACCCAACTTCATCAGAAATGTTGTTCTCATTATTTCCAATGTAAACCTGGATATCTGAAAACACAGGAAATAGGAACTAAACTCATGAGACTCCAGCCAAACTTTACCAGTCCGAGAGGCTGCTCAGTAAATTTTATTATTTGGGAGTATGCAAATGGTTTCTTATGCCTCACATCTCTCTGTGAGTTCATTCTTTCCTTTGGAAACAGAGTTAACATCAAACTTCAGCATAGAACACAGTTGTATTGTTTGTAACTTCCCCATGCATGTGAAACTCAACTAAACTCTTCATAAAATGTTTACAATACCCTTTTCATTGTTCTCATACCCTCAGCATGGCAAAAGCAGGCAGCCTTTTGTTTATGACAGGGTGTTAAATGTCTATAGGGGACTCTCATGTATATGTAAGCTGTTCAAATAGAGATACAAAAAATGCAGAAAAAACAAACTTATGGTAAATCATTGTCCTGATCATGATATTTTCTTGCCATGTCATTGTGGTTAGTAACTCACAGCCAGTGGGCTGAAATATTTTCTGAAGAGGGTAATACTGATGGAGGAAGAAAAACTGTTACCTTCCCGAACAATCTGGAAGCATGGGTTTACAGGTTTAAATTGAAATATAACTGACCTAAGGAAAAGGTGCAATAATGGATGGAAATGTGACTTCCATCTCTTAAGTGAAGTCTTCTTGATACAAAGAGATGCTCTTCATTTGAATTCCTAGTGTATTATTTTGTGAGTAATTTGGTAAAAAAGATTTTACTTCTACAAACATGGCAGCTTTCAGGTTTGGTGACCCATCAAGTCACCCACGTATTTGAGGTGTTGAAGATCTATTATTGGGGCTTTTTCAGTTTTGACTTCCAATTTCCTGACACATGCTGATTTAAACCTCTTCTCAGATTGTAGGCGAATGTCACATCACAAATGCTTCATCCTAAATTCATAACAACCCTCTTCCTGCCTGTCATTCATAACAGAAGGAGAGACATGGCTGTCCACAGAAGCTTGCCTTTGTGGAATGGTCTTTTGAAACTAGCTTGGCCATATCACTTAGATAGTTATAAATCATTCACTTAGATAATTATAAATAATTGAATTAGCTGCACTGTGGTAAAGAATTGACATAGATAGAGCATTTCTTCATAGTTGTATCTTAAAAATGCAACCTCTAAAAGTGGAAATGTTTCTTGCTATTTAGATGTAATTAGAATCTGTATAAAGTTCTATATTTTAACAGAAATGCAGAAAAAATTACCAGTCTACCATTTGTGTTAGTAACGTTAGCTGGTTTTGTACACGTCTTCAACTAAGTTATGAATTGTAAATTTTCGAGGTGGTAGAATTTTGCAAGGCTTTGTGAGGAAACTTGGCACAGTGAGGCCCAGATTCTGCAGTCAATGTAAACTGCAACCAGTAGTTCTCAGCAATTTAGCAGCTTGTTTGATCTGCTGGGAGTGTTGGGCTATTACTTTGCTGAAAGAACAGACACTTCATTTGCTATGTGGGCTGCAGTACTTGCAAAGAAAATAGACTAATTTTATGGAAAATTCTCTGACAGCTGTGTTCGTGATATCCATCCATCCATCCATCCATCCATCCATCCATCCATCCAGCCAGCCAGCCAGCCAGCCAGCCAGCCAGCCAGCCAGCCATCCATCCATCCATCCATCCATCCATCCGGCCGGCCGGCCGGCCAGCGGGCCAGCCGGCCAGCCATCCCTGCTTGTGTATAAAGGTTTCCTCTGCTTGATACTGACCAGAGAAAATGATCTTCAATCATATGAGATTCAACTCCTATGGTAAAATTTCCCCTTCACTTAAGTTTTCAAAGGAAATTCAAACAAAAGTGATCATGAAAAACATTACTTGATTGGAGTTTCTTTCCTCAATTTTTCTGATGGCACAGAATCCAGGTCCAAGCCACAGTTTTGTGTTAGTTTTAATTTTTTTTCTTTTTTTGGTCTGAATTTTTGCAGTCCCACTTTTCAGATGCACATCACTCTCATTTGAATAATATTTTATCAGTGTGTCCCATTATGATTTATTAAATCAATAGATCATTGCAGTGATAGCTGGCTCTGGTGATGCATGATCTAATACATCATAAAAACAACACCTCATTGAGATTATGCATTACATAAGATTGATAAATAAAATCCCTCCCCTTTTTACTAGCTCTAAAGGACACTGTTAATAAGGCCTGCAATGGCATTAGAATGAAAATATTAGAAAAAAGTCAGATAGTATTTCTAGTTTTACCTTCTATTTTGTCTCGTGAATACAGAATGGAACAATGTATGTCAGAATCATTTTAACTGTAGCTGCAATAAGTAAGGGAAATTCAAAGCAAGCCCATACTTTAGACAAAATGCAATACTTCCCAGTACTATTCAATGCATAGTTTCTCAAAATAGTCATGCTCCCTCTTGCAAAATGAACCTATTTTCACTCGCAGCCCAGTTAAAGTTGTGGGAAGTCAATTGCATGGACCATAGTATGCCTGAAGTCAATCATGGAAGAAGAAAGCAGAGAAAGGTTTAAGAATCACTATAAAAGGTCTCTAAGAAATCATTGCCAAATGGTCTTCAAATTTGGAAGAAGCTGTGCACTCATTTGAATAGGCAGATGCATTAGTTTACTGCTGCTAACCAACTGACATTTACTTGTATTTATTAAAGCCATGAAAAAAAAAAGGTAAAAAACCCACAAACAAGCATGTAGAAGAAACCTTTTCCTCAAAACTAGTGGAATAGATCATGTCTCTTGACTTTTTTATCTCTATAATATAGGAAATGGGGAGCTAGGAGACAAGGGAGAGATTGCTTTAAAAGCTTTTAGGTACAGGAAAAATACACATACTTAAAAGCTTACTTGGAAGGCTCTCACCTCTCCTAGCCAGAGACAGGAATCTGTAGGTGTGTTTGTATTGTAATGTAAGACAAAAAACATGGTAATTAGAATTAGAGTGGCCCACAATGACTACATTTTTTAAGTTCACCTGCAGAAAATCCTCTGTTGTAACAACAAAAACTAAACTGTTTCATGTTGAAAACAAAAGGGATTGATCTTCTTGGGGTCTTCAAAATACATAGCAATCACTGGGGTTTTCTTCCTATTTCCTCCTAGTCTTGCAGCTGTTGTGATTTCACTCCAGCTAGCAGGCAAGCCACTTGCACATTCCTCCTCCAAGAGGACTGGGGAGAGAGTAAGAAGGGTAAAAGCCAGAAAACTCATGAGTTGAGATAAAGACAGTTTAATAGGAACACCAAAAGCAGTGCACACAAAGCAAAACAAGGAATTTATTCACTGATTCCCATGGGCAGGCAGGTGTTCAGCCACCTCCAGGAGAGCAGGGCCTCACCACACTTAACAATGACTCAGGAAGACAAATGTCATCACTTCAGAATCTCCTCCTTCTTCCCCCCACTTTATATACTTAGCATGATGCTATATGGTCTGGAATTGGAGTCAGCTGTTACAGCTCTGTCTCCTCCCAATTACCTCATCCCTGTTGCCACAGTGGCCATGTGAAAAGCAGAAATGTCTTTGGCTTTGTGTAAGCTCTGCTCAGCAACAATAAAAACATCTCTATCAGATCAACCCTGTGTTCAGTACAAATCCAAAATAAAGCCCCACTCTGATTACTGTGAAGAAAATTTACTCTACCCCAACCAAAACCAGCACATCAATGAAGTATAAACTTGTAGCAGAGGAGATCTTACTACTTCAACCGAAAGTGAGGAGAACTTTTTTTCCTGATGTGAAGCTCAGCGGTCCATTCTAATTTTTTCCAAAGGCTGTGGAAGAATTTCTGTCAAACTAAACATATTTATGAGATGTTGTCAGCTGATTTAGTCTAGTTAGAGAAACTACATTTCGCTCCTTTCATCCCTTTTGGATAGCAGTGGTTACAACCAAAATCAGAACATTTCTTATAATTTGCTAGCAACCAGAAAAAGAGAATACTAGGAGCGAGAGAGTCTGGCTTTGCCTTTCTTGGGAGAAGGGCAAAGGAAGAAAAAAAAGAGGAACAAAACGAGTAATTATGAGAAAGGAATTAACAGAAAATACAGACTATTAAACTTTAAACTGAGCTGCCTGGAACAAACTTTCTGCTGAATTCTGTAAGTAGCCTCAAGTTACTGGAGCTTCTGATCCTATTTCCTTGCTAAGGATCCTTCAATAGATCTGCAGAAAGAGATGTAGCTAAGAAAATGAATGGTAAAAAACCACTGAAATGGCTCCCCTTGATTTCTGTGACCCTTTTTACTGACTGTGCACATTTACTTTACATATTTTAATTTCTGTGCTGTCAAAGAAAAAATAGTTTTGAAAAATGGTGAATTAGGCTTGGAAATATATATATATTTTTTTTTTAAATATATTTTTTTTTTTTTTTTTTTTTTTTTTTTTTAAAAAA
>WAAE01003099.1:47385-89696 GCA_013400495.1 Nicator chloris
GCTAGGAAAGTTGTTAAATGTGAGCTTGGATTCTAGCATGAATTTATGGAAACTCCTAACTTAATCTCTGAACCAAGTAGTTATTGATTTTTAGTGCCAATCAGCATGCATCTGATATTCCTGTATATTTTCTTTAATTATGCAGCCACAGAGTTAGTTTTTGTTTATAGGAAAATCGTAGAATCCTGTAAGGATTTGGGATGGAAGGGGGTCTCCAAAATCATCCAGCTTCAACCCCTCTGCCATGGACAGATTCCCTTTCCCTTCCATTAGACCAGATTTCTCAAAGCCCCATCCTGCCTGGCCTTGAACATTTCCAAGAATGGGAGATCCATAGCTACTCTCAGCTTCTTGTTCCAGTGCCTCACCACCCTCACAGCAAAGAATTTCTTCCCAATATCTAATCTAAACTTGTGCTTTTTCAGTTTAAAGCCATTCCTCCTTGTCCTATCACTACACGTCCTTGTGGAAAGTTCCTCCTTCCTGTATGTGCCCTTCAGGAAGGGGAAGGCTACAATGTGGTCTTCCTGGGCCCTTTCCTTGTGCGACCTGACTCTCTCAGCCCGTCTTCATAGGAGAAGTGCTCCAGCCCTATGATCATCTTCATGGCCCTCCTCTGGATTTACTCGAACAAGTCCACATCCATCACATGTTGGATGGAGCACTCCAAGTGAGGTCCCACACAAGAGGAGTTGTTGGGGGTTAGATTTGTTTCTTTTTTTTTCTTATAGAATTTTTTCCTATAATTTGCTAGGAGACTAACTACGGAGCACTTACGGGTGCTTGGCAAAAAACAAAGAAGTGGCCAAAAGTTGGGAGGGGGAAGATAATGTGGGTTTTGGGGGCAGGGAAACTGTGGGGCTGGAGGTAGGTAGTGCATCTCTTGCTCTTCAGAAGGAAGGAGGATGGCAAAGCTGTTTGCTTGCTGCAAAAGGAGTTCGCTGTCACCACAGATTCCACTCCTGAGAAGCCTGCCATCATCTGCTCGTGTGCCCGGGAACTCTGAGCTCGCCTCCTCCTCCTGCTGGCTGGAGCCTGGCCGGGCTCTGTCCCACCACTGCCGCTTCTTCGACGCTGCCCTTTTGCTGGACAGCCCCCTGCCCTGCCAGGACATCCCACCATTCCAGCTACCACCGCAGAGCTTCTGATTTGTCTCACTCACCAACCCAGGATTTTCCACAATGTCCCAGCTCTACTTTTGGAGGTCCCAAGGAGCACCGAGATCAGACTGCCCTGGACTTTGTGAAGCAAAGCCCTCGAGGTCCTTAGTTCTGTTCTGTTGTTAATGCAGTAGTAGTTGTTGTTTGTTTTATTTTGTTATAATACTAATAAAGAACTGCTATTCCTTCTCCCAGTACCTTTGACTGAGAGCCCCCTTAATTTTTCAAAATTGTGATGATTCAGCAGGAGGGGGTTTGAATTGTCAATCCCAAGGGGAGCCCTGCCCTCCCCAGCAGACGTCTGTCTTTCAAACCAAGACAGTAGAGGAGCATAATCACCTCCCTTGCCCTGTTGACCACAGTTCTTTTGATGGAGCCTAGGGTAAGGTTGGCTTTCTGGGCTGTGGATGCGCATGGCTGGTTCAGCCTGTCACCCACCAGCACCTCCTTCTCAATGTGGCTTATCTTGATCCATTCTCCACCTGGATCTCTTCTCCATGATTGTGCTTGAAATTACCCCAACCCAGGTGCAGCACTGTGCACTTGACCTTGCTGAACTTCATGACGTTTTCACAGGCACCCCTCTCAAGCCTGTCAAAGTCCTTCTGGATGGCATTTCTCCTCTCCAGTGCGTCAACTACACCACTCAGTTTGGTGCTCAGCAAGCATGCTGAGGGGCTGTTGATCCCACTGTCTGTGTCACCACCAAAGATGTCAAACAGATGTAAAACAGGCAGTGAAGCTGTAGTGGGTCCAGATGTAATTCCAGACCTCTGTGCAAACTGCATTGCATCATTCTTTCTGGATGCCTTTGCAAAGCTCTAATGGGAATTCCAAGAACAGAATGAACAGAAATCTGCAATCTGTCCAAATTTTGGAAGGGATTTTTCCTTAGTTTCTGGTGAGGTAAAAGAGATCCCTGAAATTTGCTGGCATATTATTCAGTCTGCCTGCAGTCAGTCTTAACTATCATATGCTATTGCTACAAATCCAAAGATGCAGTTTTTAGCTGCCCTGAAATTCTGTGTTGTGGTTCATCTAGAGCTTTGCTGCCTAGGTTTGTGGAAGGAACAGCTTTGTGGAAATATGCAACTCTCATCTCACACCAAAAAACATGCTGGGAAGTGGTGTGGCAATAACTTTTGATTCTGAAAATATCTACTTTCGCTCAAAAAGCTTATCTGGACTGTTGACTCATTTCAGGGAAGCCTCATCTCTTTTTGGAAAATTCAAACCTTCATTTCAATTTGCTTTTCTTTCTTGCAAAACTTAGCTTCAGAACTTAGAATAGTTCTGAAACTTCTCTGTTTAACTGTCAAAGATCTATTAAGAAATCTACAATGTTTCCAAAATTTAATCTGTTTTAAATTTAAACATTTTGTAAGGAAAAGTATTTTTTTTCAATCCCAAACCATTTTTTCCTGCGATTTTTTGTTCAGCAAACAGAATTTTTTTTTTTTTTAACAAAAAAGTTCAACCCAGCGACTAAAAAGATAAACTTAGAAAATCACAAAAGATAAACTTAGAAATGTGCATGCCTTTTCTTACAGCAAGACCTGTTACCACCCACAAAGTTCAGCTAAAAGTCATGCCAGGTGATTCCTTAGTTGAATTCAAGCTAGCCTGAATAGCTTTCTGAAACTGCCATTGGTATTCAGTCCAAATTTGGTGTCTTGTTTTGGGGGTATTTTAGTGAGGTCACCTTCTGTATCTTACTGCAAGTAAAATGATGTTGTTCCTGTAGATTCATATAACCTTAAAAATCTATAAAATTATGCAGCTCGGAATAGGAATGTAGAATTTCTCTTAAGGCACTTTTATTCTTTGGTAAAATCTATTCCCTCAAGCAGGAGCGCTCTATAAGGCCTCCTTTTCTCTGAGATCTGGTGACAGGTATCAGATTAATCCACAAAGAATTTATCTTAGCTGACCCCATTTACTTGCAATGTTACTTAGGGTTAGCTTTCAAAATCAAGTTACTCTCCTCCTGCTTTCCCCTCACAGAGAGACGTCAGATAAAGATAAGTAATTTGTTTTTCATTCATATAGCAAAGACTTTTAAAGAAAAGGGCTGTTTATTACATTCTGTAATCAAATGCATCGACCTTGTCCCGCTCAAACAGCCAGGAAGACAGACCTGTGCTTTTAGTAGAGAGGAAGAGTATGAATTGACATGCAGCAGGATTCTTTAATGCACTTAAGGTCATCCAAAATACAAATGCAGAAAGGCTTTTTTTTCTTTCTCCTGTCCCTTTATGCCTTCCTCCTTTCCTGCTTTGTTTTCCCTTCTCCTCCCCCCTTTTATCTGTCCCTCCTGCCCTCCCATCTTGCCCCCTTCCTACTTCTTTGAAAGTCTATTAGGACCTTTTGTTCCAAAAGCTCAGATTGGCCAAACATGCATACTGGCCCCTTCTTTGCTTTATTTCCTGTTTTAATTGAGTGTCAAAGGTCATATATTGCTATTAGAGCAAGACATGAGTGGCAGCAGGGGTCAGGGACTCTGTGGCTTTCTGTTAGAGCCATAAAACCAAAACTGAATGATAATTTCACCTGCTCTAACCCCAATTTTTCTGAGATGTGATAGACACTGACCTTAGCGTTTGACTGCTATTGACTATGTAAACTGCAGCCAACGTAATTCTGCTTACTAAGAAATAAATGTACCCTTTTTGACCAGGATGGGAAATAAAACAATAAAACATGCACACAGAAGATTCAAGCAAACAGACTAATCAAGGTGACATAAAAGGGTAAAATAATGCCTCACTGGAGAGGTCAGACCCTTTCTTTGACTGGTATTCCCCTCCAGTTATTTCTTCTACCAATATTCAATTTCTTCATTTTGGCAGAACATCCTATATCTATCTCCAAGTGTTGAGACACATGCAGTAAATCTTAACTGCTGAAGAAGTCTCATCTAAGCTACTTGAAAAGTTTGTGAAATCAAGAGGAGACAGTTATTTTATTTTTTTGGGTGTGTATAGGAAAAAGTGGAAAAAGTGTTTAATTTTTTAAAGAAAACATTTTATTAAATACAGGAACATTTCAGAAAACCTTCCTGGTCAAAGAATAAAGTGAATAAAAGAAACACTATATAACATAAAAAGACAATACTTGTATCCTTTTATCATTAATATCTAACTTGGGTTTTGCAAACATCTTCACATACTGCTCAGATGAGCTGAGGTACTTTCTTTTACTTGGTCTTTGATCCAGGTCCACAATGGGGACATTTCAAAATGTAATTATTTGCTGGTTTATATCTTGCAGATTACTTTTATATATATGGGATAGCTGGTAAATCTATGATGTTTAATTTCAAGTTCATTGATAATTACTGTAAGAGAACTTCAGAAGGTGCTGAGATTTTTTTTTTTTTTGAATACTCATCTTACGGCTCTGAGAGAGACCCACAGAAAAGTATATTCAGTGAAAGAATCCATTCCTTTTACAAATCATCCTAAAGTTTGAGAAAACATCGAAGACTGTTATCAATCACAATTTTTACTTGTTCTATCTAGAAGTATTAACTGATCCCTAAAGAATGTTTGTCCAGACTGTAGGTTTTAAATCAGATTATGCAAAACAATACCAGCAACATCTGTAAGCTTTGCCATAGCAACAGTGAGAAACTCCAGTGGGTCAGAAAGGAGTACAGCCATCTTTCATTTCCTACTGATGTCAGTATCCATGGAAACCCCTTTTAATAGTATGTGCATTAGGCTGAGAAAACAGGTAAGCTCTGTTCTAAAAGGGGGTGCGTTAGAATAAAACAATTCTTTGCAAGGTCGAGCCTTAAGGAAGAAGAACCTATCAATGGAGAGAGGAATACTACTGTAAATCCTCAGTTTCTTTGCTAAGAATTCACAGAATTACATTAAAATTCTTGAACATGGACAGAGAAAAGTAAAGCCTAAGATATTACACTCCTGAGAACTCACTTCCTTCCCTAGGAGAATATACAGAGGATGTGATTACGTGAACTGAGAGATTAATTATGATCAGAATTCAGTGGGGAGAGACTGACACAAGCACATGTACAGTATGTCTAAAAAAAAAAAAGGCTGAACTGCAGGAATGCCATATGGCAAGTGCTCATAAACTAAGCATATGTACACAGGGATATTATTCACATGGTAGCATTTTAAAAGATCTGTAAACTCAGCACTTTATGGATAAGTGGTTTGGAGGAAAGAGTGCTGCCACCCGCTTCCACCTGGGCTATTTTAGTGGGAAACAAAAGTTATTCTATTTTTAAATCATGTTGGTGGCAAGCTGTCCTTGTCACCCACCTTTGATTTCCACAACAATTTCCACAACAATTTTGTTGTTTTAATTCACAAATAAAAACTGTCACACCCTGTAGTTCAGTTAGAAAGCCATTTTTTGATTATTTTTAGGCCCTAAAATCAAAGAAAAGAAAAACCAAAACCAAATTAAAACCTCACAAAAAAACATAAGGACACAGAAAAAAAATTTAAGAAGAGAAAAAAAAAAAACAACAAAAAAACCAAAACCAAGCAAGCAACCAAACAAACCAAACCAAAACAACAACAAAAAAAACACACAAAAAACCCCTAAACCAAAACCAAACCAAACAAAAAGCAAACAGAAAACAAACAAAACCCCCAAATCAAAACAAAACCAAAACAAACAAACAACCCACCCCCCACCAACCTGAAAATTCAAAACAGTATCACATTTGAAGTCATGTTACACTAAATTCCTGGATGTGGGACTAAAACCCATAGGGTACATTTTTTGTCATATTACAATAAGAAAAGTAATGTTCCATAGCAGTTACTACCTTGTAGCTAATTGCACAATGTAGGTATGAATGTGCCATTGTACTAAATCTTTCCCCTTTTTTTGGTCAGATACACTTGCATGATTGATCTCAATCTCTTTTCTTACTGAAGGAAGATAAAAAGAGAATTCTCATAATGGCTCAATAGTTTGTGGCAAAGGCTGAAATACATAGATTATACAGTCCATATTACACATATCCTGCCAGGGAAGCAACTTGAGGTCTAACTGATGAAGAAATCATTCTATTAGAAAGATCTTGTGGTTTAAATTATAAAGATTTCTATACACATGATTGCAAGACAAGCCCATGACATGTTCCAAGGAAATGTAACAAGTGCAAATCAGATTGTCCCTATAAAACCAGGATCACCATAAGCTGTAATAAATTTAACAAAAAAATAAAGTTTTTGCAGAGAAATTTTAAAATATGCTTTCTGTCTGAATGCATATGTAGCCAAAATATTTAAAATCTCTGAATCACCTAGAACAATTCAGGGCATCAGGGACTTCATCAACTCCAATGCTCTGCTCAAAGCAGGGTTCATTCAGGAACTTGTCTGATTGAGTCTTAAACATTTCCAGTATGAGACACCCTACAACCTCTATGGACAACTTGTTTTAGTGTTTTACTGCCCTCATGATACTTTTGATTTGTCTTATCAAGCTTCCCATGTTCCAAATTTTAGGACTGGAGCTGCTAGAGAACTGTGTTTTTTGTGCATGGCTGTACTGTTCTTTCTTAAGATGAGACAGCATTGGTACCTACTTTTATAAGTGGACAGAAATTTCACATTTATTGTACTCACTGTTAAAAATCAATGGAAAAAAAATCTCCACCGAGCTTTAAAGCAAGTATAAGAAATTGATATTTCAAAAAACTACAGGAGAATGAAGGAAAAATAAACGCCTTTTTCTGGATGAAGAGGCTTCATCCTCTTCCTCTAGTTCCTAAAACCTGACTGGTTTGGTAGAACAGGTGTGGGTTAGACATCAGGGCTAGTAGCAGCCGGTACCAATTCCGAGCAAGAATGTAAGTCTTTGAGATCATACTCTTGGAGCAGCTAGAGTGAAGGTTGTTGGGAGGGGGTCCTGATTCTGGAGAGAAACTACCTTTGGGAAATCAGGGTTTTTAGAATGAAGGACAAGTTTCTTTCCTTACTTTTATAAATAAGAGGTGAATAACCAAGATTTTGAGATCCAGGAAAGTGTGAATAAATTAATAAATATAGATCTATTTCAGACACAGATATTCTGGAAAGTTTTGTCAGATATAATCGTGTGTGTGAATAGTGCAGGAGGAGTAAGGAAACCTGATATACATTTTATAGATAGCCTGGACATGTAGATAATGTTTCTTATTAGTTATTATAGTCAGACATGTTTGGAAAATGAAGTAACATATGGAAGTTTAGGTTGTGTTTGTGTCTCTGTGTGTGCATACATTCCTACACTTGTTTATACTCAAGTTAAGAGTAGAAGATCTAAGGTTACTACTGGCCTTTAAAAATCTTTGTCTGAAACTGCCTTTCTGACCAGTTCATGTAAAGACCAAGACTTGTCTCCCTAGGAAAGAAGAGCTGCTTGTGTTTATGCCTATAGCATGTGGATTTTACTTTAATTTTACTCATTCTGCAAAGTCTTTTGACTTTTAAAATGAAAGTACAAGGGCAAAATGACATCCTACATTTTAAAAAGTCTTTCACTAAATTATAGTGCAAGCCCTCCTTTGAGTTCATTGGACACACTTCTATTTCTCCAATGCAAAACAGTAGCCTGAGCATTAGCCAAAATACATGTTTCAGTGAGACGGTGTTACTGGAAGTAGAGCCATTGTAATATTGTAACACACCAATGTGAAATATTCACCAAGAATGGCTTCTGTCTCTACAACTGATCTTCTAAGACTGCTTTGTGAAACGCTAGTTAAAATGTTATTACACCATGAAATAGTGTTTCACTAGCCTAAGTCTGAATATCATAGCAGTCAAATATGTTGTTTGCTCTTCACAGTGCAGTAGCAGTAGAAGTCCTTATACAGAAGATCCCAATTTTAACAATTTCCAATTGCACAGTTAAAAAAAACTAGATGAAAAGCTGTGTTCCTTCTCATCACTATACTCTAGAAAAGCTTGATTCAAGGATCCTTTGTGAAGAAAGTGTCATGCTCCTCAGGGCCCGCTGCACATGACACTATGCTGCCTATCAGTGTGAAGGTGGCATCTGTGCAGTAAGACTGATCTGAGCTAGTCCTTATTTTTCCTGGGCAAGAACTACTCAGGACCTGGTGGCCTCTAAATGCAAGTAGAAATGTGAAGCAGCACACTTTAAACATGTCCATCTATTTATAACAATAGCTTTAGGCTTTTTTAGTCTCTTTACTCTTCCTTTCAGAGATTACTTTGTCATTTATGTTAACTTTAGATTTTTGGGCAGTAACAGTTGCCATTAATAAGTTCATATACTTAATTTTTAGAAATTTCAGCTTATTAGAACATGATCCTTATGTGCCTTTTACCTGTTCTCTAGACTGACTTTAGCACTTATGGCTAGATATCCATTTGTTTCTTTCAACACTGGGTATTGTTAGAGAAAACTGTTAAGTAGCTATTCTTAAAAAGAGGAGTAAATTAAAGGAAACAAAAAAAATTAAAAAGCAGGTTTGGTTCTAATGCTTTGTAGCATCATTTAATTACTCTTTTGATGCTAAACCCTTAGGCTTTTACAGAAAAAATTATATTAGAAAATAATATTAGCATAAATTAAGTGCGACATCAAGAGTGACATAGTCCCTTCTAGAGCTGAGTTCAGCATCAGGAGAAAGCATGTACATTAACTTGGGATGAGAAGTGGAGGGACTGAAAAGGGGGAAAATGTAATTTTGCTTGATTTATACAGGAGGGATGCAACAGACAAAAAAAAATAGTGCAAATAGTAGACTTTACTCATAGAACTTTTGTAAGGCTGTTTTGCCTTAACAATAGCGTTAGGTATTTCTTTTCCTGTATCACAGTGTTGAAGGTCTTTTCAGTGAACAGAAAGGAGGAAGATTCAGTTTCTTCCCCAAAATCCCATCATTTTCAGTACTTCCTTGCAGACTGTATTGGTCCCTTTCATGTACAGTAGCTTTAAGAAAACTATGTTGAGGCATACTAAACAACTTTTTTTTTTTTCTCTGGAAAGGGTTAAGGAACCTAAAGAGATTAATGAGATGAGCCCACTTGTAATAAATCTATTTTTATTGTACAGATGAAAGCAGTGCGTAATAAATGGTATAATTGTGGTTCTGTTGCTTTTAAATTAGGACATGAAACTCTTTGCCATCAAATTTGTATGTTTAATGAAACTTCTCCATGCACTGAACAATTTTGCTGGGTTTTAGCAATTTATTTCTAATTTATAGGCATTTTTTAATTACATCCAAGATGTCTTTTTATACTCTCTAACATTAAAAAATACTGCTAAAATTAAATAAGCAGCATTTTTATCTGTTCTGTTCAAACCACAGATGCTAGATTTGATTTTATTTCGTACACTGAGATTGAAATTCTATATCAATATGCAGAGCTACAGTCCAGGGAATCACAAAATGCAGAGTGTTTTCATTAGATGATGGATCTGCACCTCTGGTTAACAGAAAAGCTGATTCATCAAACAGCAGTGATGAAGATAGTGGGACTAAAAAAGCTAATTGAAAGAAGGGGGAAAGGATATACCTCTTTTGCACTATGTGATTGTTTGCTTTTGTGTTAAACTCTAATTTTACCAAAAATACTTTACTATAGAAGTGCAGCCATTTTTTATAGATCAAGGTAATGACAAGGTTGAAGCATGTATTTTACATTCTTTTACAGATTATTAGTTATGGAATTTTAAGGGTTTAGTTTTTTTGGTTGTTTGGTTGTTTGGTTTTGTTTATTTGGTTGGCTGGTTGGTTTTGTTTTGGTATTGTTTGTTTTTTGAGTGGTCTCTCACTCTGGTGTTTCTCTCAAAGCCTGCATTATTTATGGGTTAGCTTTGTTTAAATAGTTTATTGCTGCTAAAACTATAGTAAGAGGAGTTATAAAAGCAAAAAAACCAAAAAACAAGTAAAGCCAACAGAGAACTCCAGGTCCAAAATTATTCCTGCATTCAGTGGGTAGTATTTTAGCAAAGCGTTATGAGTTAGGTAATGGTCTTTCCTTGGTTTCACATTTACATAAGATAGACAAGTTAACTGGCTTGGGGAAACATTGCATTTCTCTACCAGAGACACTGGCTGCATTCTTTGGTAAGTATTAGTTTGGTTGGCATTTCTTGGAGTGTGATGATGCAAAATAATCGACTGGAGCTTTCTCTTGCTTTTGTATAAATGGACATCCTTGTCACAACATACAAGGAGCTGATCCTTGTGCCTTTGAATTGAGGGCACATTTTTTCTTTCCATCAGAATATCTTAGTATGGCCATCATAGACTGAAAGTATTTGCAACGGAATTCATATTAATTGCTGGATATCAAGCAACAGCAAAAGAAAAAAAATCCAAGAGAGTAAAAGTATCCCATGCAGAATGAATGCTTTTGCATTATATATATCTTTACATTTAATCTCTCTTAGTCTCCAGATGTTCCCTGTAAAGTGTTAGATGGTTCTTAATCTCTGGTTATGGTTCATTCCAGTAGCCATTGCAGAACTCTATTTTTCAGACACAACTTCTAAAGAGCTGCTCAAAACAGCAGCATTCTCTTTAACAATCCAGTGTCTGTCTCCAGGAACTGCTTTTACTGCTGCAAAAAAAGGATAACAGAGCTTCAATACAGAGCTTCAAGGCAGAACTGCTGCTCATGACTGATTAGTTCTGTCCAGAAATGCATAGCAGCCTATTTGAAGAGGCTGTTTACGATGTAGAGACCAGGGACCACTGACAATATCCAGAAATAGTGTCAGTTGTAACCTTATGTGCATCAGTGAGAAAACTGCTTTCATATGCACACTCCACAGTGCAGACAAGTTCTCATTGTCCTCTGGAGGTTTTGTTGCATGTGTGGGAGCAAAGGTCCTTAATTCATGCACCTGAGAAAGATGCATAGATGTAGTGGGCATATAATTCCCTCTGGTGAATTGTCTCTCTCCGTCACTCTGTCACTCAGGTGCCCCCTTTTCCATATTCCTCTTGCCTTTTACTTTCTTACCAGGTGGACCAGGCCAGGTCCAGCCTTTCACTGAAGGATAACACATTCCATCTTCTTGTATTTCTGTTGAAGCACTAAGAGATGGGAGGCAAAGGCTGACTTAGATCTTTCCAGGTTTCATGCTGATGGAATTTGGTATGTTGGCTCGTTTGGATTTTTGTCTAAATGGATGCAATTACACAAGGAAATATTATAGAGGTTGTGTCTGATTAATATTTTCTCTGCCTCAGAATCACAACAGGAAAGCGTGGCCCCCCGTGCATCTTTATGTTTCTATTTGTTCTCTCAGGTGTAATTTTGCCATCTTTAGACCTTCCTAACAGGCCCTTTCCGTCCTTACAAGAGCTCCTGTGCTCAAACTCCCATTTCCATTCCCTTATCTTATTTCTTGTGGGATGTCTGAAGAGTTATTTTCAAGAAACATTCTTTAAGTATTTTTTGAAGAATATCAATGTATAATCCAATATAAAACAAAAATACTTTGCAAGATTTTAGAGATTCAGAAATAAGGCTTATAATACCAGGCTGAAAGCTTGATCCTGCATGACTACAAAAAAAAATCACTTCCAATATTTCAGAGTTTATTGTGAGTATTATTAGTGCTTCTGATTTTTGTGTATCAAATGGTGTAATTGTTGGGGCGTCCATGACACACAGAGTGACATGGTAAAATCTTCAGAAGACTCGAAACTTTATTCACAAAGCTCATATTTGTAGGAAATATCAGAAGGTGCTGTCTTAAACTTAATTGGTCAGCAATACAGTGAAACTCAGTTTGTTGGTTGGTAAGAGCTATTGTGTATGTCTATCAAATTTTCTCTCTCTAGACATGTTTACATTTTTCCTTTGTGGGTTCTCAGGGGACGAATCTTATTGCTTACACAGATGCATTTGTTTTTCACTCTCAGAATATATTGTTAAAGGAACTTCTTATTCTCAACATAGCTTCATATGGGAACTTGCAAATTGCTTGTTAGCTGCACTAAAAAGTAGTGACAAGCCAGCTTAGGTCCCATCCACAAAATGGAAATATTTGAGTTGCTGAAAATGAAATATTTGCATTGGCAATTAATCTGCAAGCATAATAAAATTAATAATTGCTTCTAAGAGTCTTCTTTTTGTGTTCATTTTAAAGTTTAAAGATAAAATCTATGAACAAAAGTATTTAGAAAAACTGAGACTGTTTTCTTAAAGCTTTTTTGCTGCTCACCAGTGACCTTTATGAAATTTTCTTGGGGAATTGTACATTTCAGCCACATGAATGAATGAAGATTAGTTGCTCTGCTTTAACCAGAATGTTTTTATCTCTGAGGACCTCCCAGCTCTTGGTTGGTCACATGTTCTTTTGAATATATGAATGCCAATATTAGGTAGTTGTTGAGAAATGCTCAATCTCTGTAAGGTACTCAGCTGAACACACACAGCACACAGTTACAAATTGCTGAATGTAACAACTGGGGAAAGATGTCCCTCTTTAAGAAAAAGCAGTTTGGCAGTTTTGCTGTCAGAACTGTGGTGAGACGTCTTTACCCAGCAAATAGTGAAAATGCTGTAAAAAAACAAACAAACAAACAAATCTGATGTTTACTTGCAGTGAGTTCTGTCCAGCAAAGTGAGGGATGTATAAGGAGACAGTGAAGATATGTAAGCAGAAATCAGAGGATCCTGGTGGCTACCTATGGGGATTACAAGAATGTATTGTATTGTATCACAACCCATACACGGATGCCTTTATTCTGATGTTCCTCCTATAAGCTGCTCAGAGCCTTCTTGTGACAGGAGCATCTGTCACACAGGAATTCTTGGCTTTTGATACCACTGGACCACAATACAAAGGTGTGTCTTAGTAAAGAATGATTCTTCTCTACTCATACCATTTTGTAAGTTCCCAAGGTCCCTTGAGATATTTTTATGTCTGAGGAGAACAAGGGAAACAGGGAAGCTGTAACTCCAGAGTGATGCCTAGGTCCAGTTCAGTAAAGTAAATCCAGTGCCAGTCACAGACTGTGGAAACAGCTGTTGGGCATGACCAGCAGGTGTTCACAGCCATGAGCAGGAGACCTGATGTGACTGAGGAGCAGCTGAGCCCACTCTTGACTGTTCAGCTTCAGCAACATTCCCTGGCCCAGCTGCTGGAGAATCACAAAGATTACAAAAGGCAATCGTCACCTCCTGCCTTGGGTCCACCTCTGGATTTGGCAGGTCTTTGGTTTTTCCAGTAAAATGGTAATCTGAAATTGATGGAGCTTTAAGGGGATGTTGTTGGGTGTGTTGGCCATGACCTGCACCGATGCTGGGGTTACGGGCAGAAGAGCTCTGTCATGTGAGCTGACATAACTGGAAAAATATTCATAAATCTCAGGACCATTATAATGACCAAAAAATTTCTTTACTGCATTTTAAATTATTGATCTCCTTTTTATTGGTTTTGGTATTTTTCCATGACAATTTGTATTTGTGTTAAAGCACATTTTTACACGGTGTTATCAGTACCCTTGGTATCAGGTGAAACAAAAAAGGAAAGAAAAAGTCCCTTCCTTGCACTGGAAACATGGTAGGTGTGGTGTTTTTGACCAGGAAGTGAGTTTTCAGGAAGTTACGGAAAACGAACCAATTGAGAACACATATGTCTCTGTGAACCTCTGGGCTTGAATATCAGGAATTCCAACAAGTTGGTCCTTTTCCTTCTGGCCGGCCAAGCAGGTAACAGCCGGGCTGCCCCTGCGGCCGTGGCTGTGGGGTGGCCTGGGCCGGCCAGGCCTCGCCGTTCCTTCCCGTGAGGGGAGGAGCTGGCCTGGCCTGGCAGCGACCCTGGGGCTGCGGGGCCCGTGGGGGAGCAGCCCCGGGCCGGCTGGGCCCCTTGCCCCTCTCCCACTCCTGAGGGAGAGTCAGCTGGGCCTGGCCGGGCCAGCGGGGCCCCTTTCTTCCCGCCCACCCCTGGCTGCCAGTGGGGAAGGGGAAGGGGAGGCAGCGGCTCGGCTGGGCCAGCGCCGCTGTGCCAGGGGCCGTGCCAGCCAGCAGAGGGGCCAGGCCATGCCCAGGGCCCTGGCTGCCGGCGCTGCTGGCCCGAGAAAGGATGGGATCTTCCCACCCCCTCCACCCCCCAACACCGGTGTGGCTTTGAGATTCCACACCACGAGCTGCAGCTGAAGAGGAGAGAGAGAGAGAGAACCTGGGCAAAGATATAAACCCCTTCCTTCCTCCATGGATAGACACCATGATTGGAAATAGTGAGACAGCATGAAATGGATAAACTGATATAGCTATTGGAAGGAGGGATTGAGGATGTGGACATTTTTTAGCTGGATTTCTCTTGTGAAAACCATGGAGAATAGACTATTTTCTTGTAGTTGTTTGGTAAAATGCTGATTCTGGTTAAAGTTGTAGACTGATGTAATTGAAATTTAAGTGAGAATTTTGAGATTTAGCCCTTCGCTCCTAGAGTAAAAGGAAGTCTCAACCTGAGATAAAAGAGTAGGTTCCCCAGCTCCTAGGATGAAAAGGAGGTCTCTTGAGAGAGACGATTTGAGAGATAGAAGAAGAGAATTTTTGTTGTACACTAGAAGAAGCATTCTTAAATGCTACCCCAAATCAGCTGAGAGACCCTCAGGCAGCCAGGGAAAGGCTGCTAATGGATGGGATTTCACAATCTGCAGAGGTTATTGATGGCTGGAAATTTGTGACATGAAAGCCACAGGAAGACTGTTTTTTTTCTTGTGGTGAATGTCTCCATAGGACCCAAGAGAGACTGCTCTCCCAGAGTGATGAAAGATTTTGTTTGTGGGAAAGTGAATAGTTTGTGGGGGGAAGAGAAGTGTTTTGAAGTTTCAATTTTTTTTTTCCTTTCTTTTTCTTCATTCATTAGTGTGTGTAAATAAACCATCTTTTTAAATTTTAAGTTTAGGTCTGTTTCGGTTTTTATTTTCTCCTCATCATTATCTCACAGAAGAGCAAACACTGAAACCATCACAAAATTGGTGTGTTGGCTGGGAACCGTCAAAATTGGAGAACAGGAAACTGCTACAGTAGAGCATCATTAATTTATTCTAATGACAGGGAGATCAATTGCAGGATACTGATTTTTACCAGTCCACAAGCAAGGGGAAAAACACAATGAAAAAGATCCAAGGATAATGTATAATTAAAAGCACTTTTTTGGTTTATTTGACAAACGTAATTTAATTTAAATTATTTATGGTAGTACTGCACATAGTAGGAGATTCATAAGCACTCTATAGTATTATTTGTAAAAATAGAACCATACATTGCATTTAAAACCAATTGTACTAAATGTGATACTTCATGAACACATACAGTGTTATACATGTATCACTAATGCATAAAATATTGCCTGTAGAATGTTGTAGTATCCTGTGTAGAGTTAAAATTTCTCTTTTCCATATTTTACAATTTTCACACAACATTTCTTCCATATTCTAGTGTTATTTTTGCTCTCCTTTGTTTTGCCTACCTCAAAACTTAGAGTGAATTCATAAAAGCTTTTTAAAGGCTCTTTATCAATGAGGCTAAGTCACTTTGGAGCACATTTGCCATCTGCTTTAGCTGTTTCGAAGTCACTAAAGAGTCTTCAACATCTTACTTTTTTTCATCAGGTGTAATGGCAATAGCAACTAATAAATGTGAATTTAAAATCTGTCAAATACAATTAATAATATACAAAACTATGTGTGTATAAACACCAAATTTGCATTTATCCCAGGTAATCAGACTGGGAGGTGGCCTGGACTTTAAAAAAAGTAGGTATTTAGGTGTAAGTAGCTCAATATAAATACAAAAAGCAGGGCTCCAATAGCCAGTTAGAAACCATGTACCAATGATAAACTAGGGAAATAGTTTCATTCTAGCAGCATACTTGTTGTGTAAGTTAATACTCATTAAAGCACTGCCACATACCATGGAAGCTTATAGTTCCTGCTCCTTTTTAATCTTCTTCCCCTTACCCTGAGCCACAGATGTTTCTTTTTATCTTGGATATAATCTGGGGAGTCACACATTTTGTTCAGAATTACTGTTTTAAAAGCATAGGAAACATGCTAATAAAAGAAATTTTTTTTCTTCCTCTAATATAATGAAAGCCTAAAATCTGGTTTTTTGGTGGTTTTTTTTGTTTTGTTTTGGTTTGGTTTGGTTTGGTTTGGTTTGGTTTTTTTTACATGAGAAGTAGATATACAAAAGTAATTCTAAAATTTCTATTTCTAGTTGTTTATGAAACAGTGACTATGATCTGGAGAAGTGTAGAGGCATTGCTGTATTTTCTGATGTGGCAGCTGGGAGCTAGGGGGGCCTATTTATTTGCCTATAGGACGCTAAACTACAATCATTACCAAAATAAGACTGTCCACTTTTTTGTCTGTGGGATTTTTATATCAGTACGAGTACTTTATGATGAATTAATAACAGTGGAGGTCTGAGAAATTCTTTGAATGCAAATCTCTCATATGAATCTAGATGTGACTGACCAATAAACAATTATGTTTTACAGAAATGATACTGCAGGTGTTGCCTTTCAGTGATAGTTTCACATCTAAAAGTGCTGCTGATTGAGATCAGTGGGACAAAAAAAAAGTTACTTGGAAATCAGTAGGGAACATAGGGAACACAGTATGTCCAAAAATTTACTAAATGAAAAACAATGTTTTGCTCTGCTATCCTTTAGATCTCTAGGGAGATCAAAGTCATTTTCAAAATAATAGAAAGCAATGTTGGAAGACTGTACATTTGGCACTTAAAAATCTATATTCTAATGGAAATTCACTGCAGGAGATTTTTTTTTCCTGAAAAACCAGAAAATATGCTGTAGAGTGTTTTGATAAAAACTCTTTATACTGGAAAAATCAAAGCACAAGAATCTGGGGACAAATACTGTATGGCGTAATGAATTTAATAAAAAGGAAATCCAGACCAATCTGACTAATTTGTGTCCTTGGTCTATATTACAAAAATTTCATATATTTTCACTTCATACAAAACAATGAAATAACTCCCAATGTGCTTTTGTCGTTGCCTCAGAGTAGAGGCAAAGCCACCTTTATTGCTAATCAACACATGTAAGGCTTGAAAATAGCAAAGAAAGCTGCTAAATCAAACACTTAGCTAGAGAATAGGCAAAGAAAACAAAGAAAAATAATCCAATTATTTTATATTTTTTTGCTAAATGGTTTTTCTGTAAAGGACTTTGGAGAAGAAACTTTCCTTTCCTTTCCTTTCCTTTCCTTTCCTTTCCTTTCCTTTCCTTTCCTTTCCTTTCCTTTCCTTTCCTTTCCTCATTTATCTCTGTCCTGTAAGGCTGGGAGCAGACGGTGCCATATGATAAGCTCTACATTGCTGCTGAGATTTCTGCCAACAACCTCCTCCTGCAAATATCAACAAAGAGCAGCCTAGGCTTTGTCTGCATATGATTTAAAAACATGACACCAATAAAATAAGTCCTCAAATTGATTTTGTCCTGATTGTCTTGTAGTCTGTAGTTGTTCAGTTTCTTTTTCTTGAAACTGATCCTCCAGCTGAGGAAAATGTTCTCTTCCTCTGCCCCCCAGAATTCTTCGGAATTTATTGTATACTCAAAATGACAGATGTAGACATAGTTCAAAGAGCAGAAGTGCTACAGCCCTCTGGATTTGCTGAACTTTTGGATTCTGGAAAGTGCCTCAAACACCATACCAAGCCCTCAAAGGGTTCAGAGGATGGTCCACACCTCTCAGTGAGGACTCTGATCACTTCAGCATCTCCTCTTTGAACCATCAGTGTATACTGAGGGGACCAAGAGCACAGAGCAGCCACAGGGGCAGTCGAAATCCTTTACATGCCAAGGTTTTATTCTTCATGTTTGCTGCAGTGCAAAATTTGGGACATCTGGAAGCAGTTAGTCTCATTAGAATCTGAATATTTGGACAGTTTGACTAAGAGCACCTTAATGAATGGAGATGCAATGAGTTTTGGGCAGACAGGTGAGTAGTCTGGAGTGGGCAGCAAACAGGTCTGGAGGCAGGACTGGCAACTTTTTGGGAGTCACTGAAAATTACTAAATGAGGGAGATGAGGTCTTGTGAAAGTGGTGCAGTGTTAAAGATAGACAGTAAGGCACCCTTTTCCTTTAAAAATGAGTGCTCATCAATAAGCAAATATCTTAAGGCATACCTTATTCTATATGTCTCTGGGAAAAATAAAATAAAATACAATTTAGATAAATTATTAAATATTTTCAGAGTTATTTCAAATGGTGTTAGAGATATGTACATAAAGAAAAAATAAGATGTCACAGATACATGACTATTCTTAGATCTGTACCAAAACCTTACTTTTGTTGTGGATTTTTTTTGTCTCATTCTGCATTTCTCAGCCTCCAGGATATGCAAATATTTCTGCACCAATATGGCAAGGAATCTAATTTGTGCAAACTATATCTGCAGGCCAGTCTTTACATACAGACTGTTTTAGTTTTATACTAATATTTAACTTTCTCTTTATGCATATTTTCCCTAAAATGGTTCTTCTAGACACACCACACTCCCACTAGAATTTTTTCATGCTGAAACTGAAGTTGCTGGCAGTCACTTAGATGAATCCAAGTTATGATTTCATTTGCCTCTCTCTAATTTGGAGTTTCTGATGTCCTTGAAGGATAGCTAGGTGGGTCATCTCACAGAATGTAAACAAAAAATATTTATGGGTATCGCAGTGCCTACTAAAATGTGTTTGACAGTTATCTGTGCCATTTTGCCTGCACTAAGTACGCATTTCTCATCAATCTGTGACTTGAAATCTGTGCTTTGCACCACATATTTTGTGGATTAGAACTATTTGTACTTGACATTGGAGGCAGAACACACTCACTGTTTTATAGGGTCAGGCCTTATATTATTCAAGCTGCAACTTGAATGTAGTTTTTCTTTATGGGTCAGCAAATACAGGCGAATATGGCAGAACTTAAATAAAGCCATTGGAAAGAAATTATGTCTACATATGTAACAGGCTTAGTATTATACAGCTTCTCCCACTGGGAAATCAAAGTGAGACTTTAGCTACATAAAACATATGTTATAGGTTTTACATGGCTCTATTGCAGTGAAACACTAATTTTATTTTTGGCTGTAACTCTGTGATTGAAGGTGATGTCAACAGGAATGGCTTAATGCGCATTAGATACTTAAATACTTTGCTGAATTGGGGAACAGTGTCCCTGAGACATTCTGTGGAGCTTCTGAATCCCAAAACATCCCTAAATAAATCTACTCAGTCACAAAGAAAATTTTTAATACAGTACACTATGTAACATTAGACTTGACATTTTTATATATGCATTATTGCTAAGAAACAGTTGCTGTGGAAGGTGTAATTTAGAATTTTCCAACCCTGCACATTCAAAAATCCCTGTCACAGCATTACGCTAATATGTTAACAGTAATATATCCTTATTTTATTTATCTAAGTGTTGTATTATATATCCCTTTATAGAGGTCTATAAAAAGTATCTAATTAACCCTATCCACATTACCAATTATTTGGGTTTTTATGGTGAGGGACAAATGTCACCTTTAATTATCATATGCCTAATTAAATTGTTTAATTTACATTTATTATGTTCCTATTTCATTCGTTTTGAAATAAAAGTAAAAACAAACCAAACAGTATGTGCTCATTACAGCACTTTCAATCAAACTATTAAATAGTTAATTTCTTTTCAGAATTTGCTTGATCAGATAAAGAGGTACTTTCTGTTTTTTTACTCTGCGTACTGAGGAAATGGGGCTGTTGAGATGTAACAGAAACAAGTCCTCATCCATCACATCTTAGAATAACTTTCAGACATATGGCATAGTGCATAAATAATTGATTTCATCATGGCTTTTGTCAGGGTGCAACAGAAACAGTTAAGGTACATTTGGCTTGAACTAGCAGATGTACATGAAAATAAATGGTATTATATAAATAGGTGCATTTTTTCATATCCTGTTGACACTGCCATTGACTTTCTTATAGAGAAATGAGACCAATCAAGGCATTAACAATATGAAACATTTGAATTTTGTCACAAACAGACCTCTGTCAAAGAGTGACTTAATCAGTAGAAGAGAACAGAATGAATGTCCTTGAAAAATAGTGGTGCTGACTGATAATCATAGCACCTCCTAGGGTCTGACAACAGGCTTGCTCTAGTGGGGCCTTTGCTCATCAGCCTGCTTTGCTTTATGCCTGCCTTGACACAGGCTTTAGAAATGTCCCAAGCACCCATATAGCTCTGAGCCTTCACAGCGTACATGTCCCTTCACAAAGACAAAACTGGGAAAAGTCTGGCTGAGTGGAGGAACAAGGTAGGAGGATTCAGCATAGAGAAGAGGAAACACAGAAACCAAAAACTGCTGCAGAAATCCTCTCCCTGATTGTTTGACTTGTGGTCTGAATAGCAAGACCATCATTGTCTCTGTACTGTCTCCTAAAATTACTTGTTTTCTCAAAGGAGAAATGCCTGGCAATAGGGACACCCTGGCTACCCTTTTCACCTGCAATATATATTGATGTATTTAATATATATTGATGCTTCTTCTTGCTTGCTGTTGTTTAATCCCTGCAGCTGAACTTGTGAGTCTTCATTGCTATCCTCTTTTTCGGCCTGGGAGCAAGCATATAGCTGTGGCTATGGATAAAGTGAAAGGCCAGATGCTGCGCTTTGTCATGGTAGTGCAGGGCACTAGACTGGGCAAGCTGGGAATGAGAACCTGCCTCTTTCTCAGGAATAGGTGCAAGCCTACCAGTCTAGCTGTCTCACAGTGTTGAGCTTTAAGTCAGAGAAATTCAGACATGGAAATACATGTTACTGGTTAGAAAAGTGGTGGTAGAATCCAAATTATAATCACATCCAGTAAAAAAAAAAAAAAGAAAATTTTTCCATTTTATTCCTGTCTCATTTTCTCTCTTTTACCCAAAGGGGATATTTCAAAATATTCATAAAATATGTACAATTAGAGGAGCAGCTTATATTTTGGGGAAAAGCAACTTGCTCAATAAATTCTTGACAGACAAACTTTTAGCTGAAAATTTCAAATTCCACAAGAAACATATTCTGATTAATCTTGAGTATGATAAAAATAATTTTATGTCAGATGAAGTTTATAACATATAACAATTCCTATCACTTACTGCTCCCCCACCAAATGTCAATAGTTTGCATTGAAAAAAACAGCAGAAATCATCTCCAAGCCTTTCTATATGGCATTGAAGTTCTCAAGGGCTACCTTCTCAAAAATGGGGGTTATTTATAAGAGTCTTTAAATGAAAACTGGCTAGGATTTGAATGATTGTAAATGTTTTTCTTCCCAAAATAATGGTTGCAGAAACAATACTCGTTTCAGTTTAACGTATATATTTATGTCATATGATTCTGCATCATTTATTTAACTTAACAGTAGTGGCCAGCCATATAAGTTGTCTTTGGCTTTTGGCTTCTAACAACATTGTGTGAATTCATAAAATCATGAAATCAAGGAATGCTTTGGATTAGAAGTGACATTAAAAATTATATGTTTCCAAGCTGCCTGCTGTGGGCAGGGATGCCTTCAACTAGAACAGGTTTTTCAGAGCCCAAATCCAATCTGACCTTGAACATTTTCAGGGATGGGACATCCAGAGCTTCTCTGGGCAACTTGTGCCAGCAGATGTCAGGGTGGTTGAAGTCCCCAAGCAGGACAAGGGCCTGCAAGCACAATGCCTCCTGTAGCTGAAGCAGGAAGATTGTCACCACAGAGTGGATGTAAGGCAATGTGTCAAATGGCAGGAAACCTCAAAGCTGTGGAGCCTTCTTCCTTTTGCAGGAAGAGCCATGGAGATGGACAAGGACCTTGGCTCTTGTGCCACTGAGATTTGAACATGTCTGAGGATGGAGATTCTACAAACTCTCTGGAGCCTCCCTCGTTGCTCTGTACCCACTGCAGTGCCCTCCCGAGGCTATGTACAAGGGTAGCATCCCCCATCTCTGTCCTTGTCCTCATCTACTTCACCTATTAATTCCTGGGCAGAACCAGCCCAGCAGCCTCCACCTTCTCTTCTACACACTCTGCTCTGGCTCTAGCCGTTGTGGAGATCTTCCAGCAGATTATATCCAAGACGTTGTCTTGTGCCAGGATCCCAAACCTTGGACCTGAGCTATCAGTATGGTCTCACTGATGCTGAGCAGCAGGTCAAGAGAGGGTCATCCTTGTTGCTGCTGTGACCAAGCAAAGAGAGCCCACCTTTGGCATATTTTGCTGCAAACCGTCCTTGCAGACTCTTTCTGCCTACCAGAACTCCTCAGCCTTGTATAGAAAGTTCCTTTGGCTCTTCGTAAGAGCTTAAATTACCTTTTACATTATTCTGTACATGCAGGGCATTGCATTTGCCCTCACTGAAGCGAAGGTGGCTGGTTGTCATCAGCCAATTTCTCAGTCTTTCAGAGGTCCTCCTGAATGGCTGCACTGCCCTTCAGATTATTGGCTGTTCCCTCAACCCCATCCTTCCCACCACCAGTTTGATATCAGCTGCAAACTTGTTGAAAGTGCACTCTGTCCTACAAGCTAGGTTGTCTATAAAAACATTTTATGGTTTTGCCTCCAAGTCCCTTGCTGTAGCAAATATCACTAGCTAGCAGTATAAGTAGCTAGTGTCACTAGCTACTGATAATCAATAGAGCTGACACATCTCTTTGACCCCTCTAGCCTATTTTCCACACAATTTCTCATTTACTTATCAGGTCATATCCTGCCAGTTTGTCTACAACATTGCTAACAGAAATCATGCCATCTTGCTAAAGCCAAGGTGAGCACTATCCCTTGTCCACAGCACCAGTCATGTAATCACAAAAAGCAATCAGCTTGGTCAGGCAGAATTTGTCCCTGACAGTTCTATGCTAGTTATTCCCAGTTAACTTTTTGTCTTCCACATGCCTGAAGAAAGCTAGCTTCAGTTTTCATTGCTGAATTAATACCCTGATGATGAGAACCTCTTGGAAGATGCAGACAGATGTTTGACAGATGGTTGTCCTGCAACCCAGTTCCTTGCATTTCAGCAGCTGGGTCTCACTGGGGAAAATTCAGAACTGTCTTAAATAATAATTATCCTTCAAATTTATTTTTAATAGACTAAATTATTCTCAGCTGTTGAGAGTCTACACTTTACGTGAGGCTTTACTGCAGAGGCAGATTGAGGAAGTTAGGAAACATAATTTAGTAGTCTATCCTGATTTCTATTTCTGTGAAAATAAGAATTATAAGGTATTCAAATAACTCAGTATTGGAAGATATCCAAATAAATAAGTAGGGGAGTCCTAGCCAAATGAACAGATAAATTTCTGGATCTTGAGGCTATAAATTCAACCTATTCTTGGAGTAGGAGACATGCCCTGCTGGATTACATTTCACATAATGTTTACATGTAGTGTTCTCTCAAGTGTCTCTCAAGGAATGTAGTAAGAACCAATCAACAGAACAAGTGAGAATAAAACATGCTGTTACTGTATGTTAAGACAAAAATCAACTCAGAGATCCGGTTCTATAGGATTTCTGAAATTCCCAAACTAAAATAAGACATTCTTATTTGAGATTTGCTTCTTCTGCTAAAATCAGTGTAGTTGATAAGGATTGCCATTTATTCCTTTGTGCCTCCTTGCCTGACTCTACACTTATGGTGTGTCATAGGTCGCTGAGTGATCTGTGGAGCTGGGCTGCCAATGTGCATTAGATATTCACACCCCGTATGCTTTATTGTGGTGTGCTTAAAACTGAGATGTGACAGGCCATACTATCAGTCTAGCATTGGGGCTTTATCACTCTTTTCCTTGGGGCATCAAATGAACACAAGTATGGAACTTGGAATAGATAAGAAAACTTGCCTTTTATCTATGGGTCTCTCTGGAAAGCCTTTTTGCAAGAGTAGGTGGGTAAAATATTTTAATTTCCTGACTTAAGTAACATGTAGTGACAGCACTGCACTACTCTCTTCATGATCAGGGCAGTCACAAAAGCAGGGAAAGCTTGCAGTAAATCAATAATATATGATAATAGTCATATAATCACACAAGGACAGAAAATTTCTATGATACAAAAGGAGCTGAAGGAGTTATCTAGTCCTATTCCCTGTATAAAGCAGGGCTAATGAGAACAGGTTGCTCAGAACCATGTTCAGTTGAGGGTCGAGCCTCTCTACAGATAGAGACACATAGGAACTCTCTGAGCTGCCTCCAATTGATTGTCCACTATCATGAAGAAAAAATGTTCTCAATGATAAACCAGAATTTCCTGTGTTTGGAATTGTGCTTGTTGCTTCCTGTCCCTCCACCTTCACAACATGACAACAGCGAGTTCTCCTGTTCTCCTTTTCTTCCCAGGGCCAAACTGTCCCAGCAACCTCTATTTCCCTTGCCTATCCTTTTCTATAGCCCTGACCATCTTGGGGACCCCACAGCAGACTCATTGCTATGCAGCAGGACCTGTCCTGCACTGATTCCAAATCTGGATCCTGCATTCTCTCTGCAGTTTCAGTTGTGTTGATAATTTGAGCCACATAGTGATGCATCCCATGAAATGCATGAAGCCACCACAAAACCTGTCTTTTACATGCAGCCCTTAATCAGGCAAATCAGACCATCTTTGGAAAAGGTTTGTGAGCTTGATAAAGGTTTCTGTGGCCCCTTTGTTATTTTTGAACAACAAATATTTGGAACCAGAAGTTTTGTCCACCCAGGGAATGGGAAGTACATGCCCTCCAACAAAAATGTTGTGTCTCTGTAAAGTAAGATTTAGTGAGGATTTTATGTCTGTGTTAGAGCTCCTCCTTTTAACAGACCTCTGAGCTCAACTATTCTAAATGACAGGGCTGCAATACAACCTTGATATCTGACAGAACATGAAGATGCTTTGCTGGTCTGACTTTTAGTGTTCATGAAATGTAAGTTGAGACTGAGAACTGATACTTCTATCACAAAGTTCACAGCTGTAAGAAGCTGTATCCTTATACGTACATAAAAAAATATATATATATTTTAATAGGCTTGCTGGCACCTAGGTGTCAATTTTTTCCCTTGCTGAATATAAAACTGAGACAGATATTTTAGATGGTTCTACTGCAATCAAAATAGTCTGTCTGTAGAAGAGAAGGATTCTCAGTTATTATATTTCCACTACAAAGAATGCCAAAATGAGTGGGCAGTATAAATTTGCTGTATGAGCTTTGAAATTAAATTAACAGAACATTTAATTTATGGCAGAACATGAATAGCTATATTACAGAGACTCAGAGCACATAATTTGTCAATTAATACACATTAATAGATCTGGATTTTATATTTGGCTTCCCAGGCTCCTAACTCAGTGTTTTGCATTCATTGAACCATTCCCTTTGTTGCTTTTTTATTGAATATGGTCCTCTCATCTCAACAGGGAGGACAGCTAAGGTTGTTTACGGCTGTTTACCTTTCTTTATGCAGGAAGTAATGGGGGAATTGTTGAATCTGCCTTCTCATTACAGTCAATAGTCAAGCTCCTCTAATGCTAATAATCTAAAATGATGCAAAAACCTTCATTGTCCACTCATGTGTTCTGTACCTATATATGGGCAGTCCATTGTCAATATATAGAGGAATAAACAAATGTGTTTTTCTGTTGCACTTCTGTGTGCTCTGGATAAATCACAGAAACCCAGGATATGTCCAGAGTACTGCATCTCTTGACCTCAGTGGGCATAATTTCTCTAGCTGCTTGTAAACTGATCCAGCACTGGCAAACTCATTAATGAATGAGATATTTTCATAAAAGGCCTTTTAATCTTGCAATTTGTTAGTGTGGGTTTGTTTGAATGGAGATTTGATTATTCTTGGAGAAGCACGAAAACAGTAGACACTTATAGAGTTATGTTTTCTGTCAAGATGCTACCACAGAAATACTTCACTGTTACTATAGTTAATTTTTAACACTGGCTACTGTTAGCTGTTATAGATACTTAAAATGTCACCAAAAATAACCTGTCCCTTACTAAATAGCTTCAAAAGAGCTTCTTGGAATGTGTGCCAAGACAGGACCAATATGCTGTCGTGGAGACTCCAACCATGGAGGTGTAGTTCTGGCCGTGGAGCCATTTTGGGAAGATGCAGTCAGGGTGAGCCTGGTTCTGGGCACCAGATCAATATACACACCCTCTCATGCTCATCCACTGACCCTCCCCAAAACACATTAGAGAAAAAGTGCCGAGGACTTTGGGTACTGTATCTGATTTGTGCCTTTTAATCTGTGAATGGCATAGGGTTATATTTTTTAAGCATCCATTTATTTTAAGAGTGAACCTTCTTGTTATATCAGTTAATTTTCCTATGTGATGTTGAATATAGCTCTTGCTCTTTACCGTGTCGTCCTTTTCTGTGTGTTTATCTGTCTATTTCTGCAATGCAGATAGACTATAATGACTCTAATACTTTACATCTGCCCAATGTAAGGGAAGTAACGTTTTATAAATCAATGGATTTTTTTTAAACTAAAATGTAGTCTTGTTAACTGTCGCACTTGCCACGCTAGAAGCACTGCACGAACTCTGACCCAGGTTCAAGGTTCAACCAAGAGCACTAACTTTATTAGATCACTGACTCCGTTATATAGTAGATCAAGCAAACCAAGTGATTGGTAAGCAAAGTCAACACCTCTCCAATCACACTGGTCAAGACAGATGTCCATCAAGAGAACTCCTCCTCCATGAAAGAATGTAAACATCCATATTGTTTACAAGAACATGCGTGAGAACAAGAACTTTCAAAGGTAAGCATCAGAAGGCTGAAAAAGCAGGGCGACAGTTAACTAGATAATATATTTTTCCCCAATAATTTAAACAAGAACATGCAGAATGTATTTAACATATGATATAATCTGCCAGCAGGAACATCAGATTTCTTGTTAACTTGCTATATATCATTCACATATGAAGTGCCAAAAGATTTCAAAAATATATTTATTAGTTTCCTCACATGGCTCTTTGGTTTAAATTGAAAAAAATATTATTCTAATTGATAAAGTATAAGTCCTACCAAAGGTAAAGTACTGTATCAGAATAAGGAATTCCCTCTGCATGACTATACAAAATGTAATACAATTAGGTTTGGTTTCTTCCTGGTTTAATTTAGTTTATTCCCTTAAGAGAGATCCATTCACCATATTTAATTTAGCTGTAACACAGTATAATAAATATTTTCCAAAAAAGAAAGATTAAAGAGTTGAAGACATATATCAGAAACTTCCTATTTTCCGCCTTACCTTCTTAACAACTTTATCGTTTTGGTTCCATTGAAACTTGTAGGGGAAAATGACAAAACCTGTGGAAATGTTCCTGTTTCAACTTTAGTGAAAGAGTTTACTTATTCATTGAGCCACAATCCTAATCCTGCTGACACCACAGGGCCTACTCCCCAGGGCAACATCACTGCTGGGACTCTGCCTCTCCAGGGCAGGGTTGCACCAGGCTCTTGCCCCTGGCACACAGAGACCTGCTGACTCCCCTCTCCCCGTGCCCATCTGCTCTTGTGCACGTTGGCCGCAACTCTCAGAGCAGTGTCCAGATGATAGTTATCCAAGCCTGAGGAAGTGCAATTACATCTAGGCAGTGAGGAGATGCTCCCGCTGCTCAGTAAGCCCATAATGGGCAAGGAATACAAGAAAAGTGACCACTCTTCATTATCTACATGAAAGAAACCTGTACTGAAAGTCTCACTTCTGACTTTCTGTGTGATACAATACTCGTGTGTCATCACTAACATTCAGAACCTTCAGAAATTAGACTCAAAAGGAAAGGATATATTTTTATCCACATATTAGATTTTGCTGAATGGCTTATATTTTGTGTGCTTTTCTATATCAACTGGGAACTAGATAACAGACCTTCTTTAGAACGTTTCTAATGAAAGCATTAAATGTTCCAGGATTTCAAGGGAAATCCTGGAATCCCTGCATGGGTCACCAGTTCTAGTGACACTGATGGATCTACAACTAATGTATATGGAGCAGATATTTTTCTCCACTTTTAATCCAGTGTCTTATCTGGCAAAACTACTTCTAGAGAAACTGAAGGAACCTTTTCTGGGAATGAAGGAACAACATGACACTTCCATCATGTGTTAAGAGATGAAATTTACCTCAACAAAAATGGATTAAGTAGAGATACAGACTTTATATTCTCTCTCTGGTGGATACTCTTCACACTCTAAAAATAAAGGTGTAAGAAAAGAATAAAATAAATGTTTAATAAAAAAATATGAACCTCTAAGATTGCATTGTTCAATAGCATAAATTGAAATGCAGGAATTTAGGAGAGAAAGGAAGATAAAATCTTCAGACACATAAAAAATATAGATTATACCTGCCTAAAGATCTGACATTTCTTTTCTATGGCAGTGTTAAATGAACAACTCTGCATAAATACAGGACTTTCTAATCCTGATTTGCTTTATAAATCTGTAGACTGGTAGCAGCTTGAGGGATTCCAGAAATGTAAATATTATCCCAAATAAAGGTGTAACAGTGTGGTCTGTTTTTCTGCAAGCTCAAGGTTTTGATACTTCTGATCTTTGTTTTAAACTGCAGACCATCTAAGTCATAAGGCTGTAGATATCTTTACATTTTGTAACCTTGTGTGAGGCTAATGACACAAATGCCTTTGTGAAGGATAAGATACCAGCATCAGTGGTTTGGGACCAATGACTCAGTCACTGCCTTGCTTGAGATAGAATGTGGCAACCTGCATTTTCATCACAAATCAGCAGGAGAAGCAGCATATTATGCAAAAATTAGCACTTTAGCAAAGCTATAGGCAAGGCCAATATGAACAAAAAAGTGAAGGAGAAGAGCTGGTGCAAGCCAGGGGCCGCGTTCCATGGCGCTGTTCACAAACCCCTCAAGTGTGCAGCAGCTGCTCTGGGGATGAAGGCATGCAGGGGTCAGCACCACTTGACATTCTGATGAGCAGGGCAGTTTATCCATCATGGCTAATGAAGCGTGCTGCAGGGCTGCGGGGGAGAGACTGAGCAACATGGACCAACCCTGTGAGGAGCAGGTGTGCAGGGGCCACTGCCAGCTCACAGCTATTGATCTGAGACAGCCAGGGCCAAGGTCTTAGGGAAATAAAAACAGTGTGAGCCTGAGGATTGCTAAAGACTCTGTTTGCTCCCACAGCTTCTTTAGGCTTTTGTGTAGCCTTTGTGTAGCTGGCAAGGTAAGTTTCACTATGTGTTGATCAGGCTGCACTGAAACCCAATGCTCTGAAGCAATCCTTGGTCATGACAGTCATGAAGGGCATGCGACAGAGCAGAGCCTGGATGTGTTGCTGAAGAAGGACTAAACTACAGTAGTAAGCAGAATCAGGATCAGTATCCCTGTTCATTTGTCAAATCCACTTGGTAGATTTAATCTAATCTAACTGGGATTTACTCAAATGCTTGTGTATATGAGCTTGCAATGCACTTACCTAGACACCAGGGTCAAAGAGTGTAAAAAAGTACTTGGTGCTTAGGATTATATGTTCTTGAATTTAAGCATTTATGCTAGAAATTATCAAAATCTGGAACTACCCAAGAGCTGAAAATACTGAGAGAACAAATTAACTTGCATATAATATCCTCCTCTGTGATGTTTCCTGGAGAAATACTTGGGAAGAGTGAAAGGGACTTATACAGTCTTTTTTTTTCCCATCTTATTCTTCTAAGAAAGCTGGGAATAGTGATAATAGCTAATAGGGTAAAAGAAAAATGGATTTCTTAGCTCAGAAGGTAAACCTTTGTATATGGGAGAAATTTTATAACGGTTTATGGCTAATCTTATAAAAATAGTACTTTGAGTAGAACTATATGCAAATCCTGACAGTGATTTTTCATTTAAAATGCTAGGAAATAATGCAGAGTTGTATTTTTTCTTTTTTGGGGTTTCTGGGGGGGCTTTGTATATTTGGAGTGGTTTGTGGTTTTTTGGTTTGGTTTTTTCTTTTTCCAGTTAGTTATAATCAGTAAATCTGGTCTTTTTATTACATTTTTAAGCCAATAGGAATTTTTTTTGAAAACAAAGAAGTTCCCACAGCTTTGGAAATAAGGGCATTTATAAACATTTAAAACTGAGTTATATTTGTGTAGTTTATTATCTTTCCTGTACATACGCCTTTGTAGTGGTATAAAGCGTCCACACTGAGACAATAATCCCTTTCCTAACATGTCTGTAAAGTAGGTCAGTTTTGTATAACAGACAAAGTCTGAATAATTTCTTCAATTTGCACAAAATTATATTTAAAGCATAAGTGCAACATTCAGTGGAGATTATAAACAAGGCTATATCCACACTGCAGTGCCTGAGTAGTACTGCAGGTACAGCTGAGGGCAGGTCAATGCAAGCTGATTTATCTTCCAGGTGGTGCTGGTGTCTCAGCTGCTGTGAGCAGAAAGGACAGGTGTTGAGGGTCTATGCTACACCTCAGTTCCTCCCTTTTGAAGTTAGACTAGTGCAGTTTTCTCAAAGGAATTTTCCAGATACCATCGCTATTTTGGAAGTCAAGAATAGAATACCTTTTGCCTGCAGGGTGAAAGAACATGTTTTTATTTTGGCTTAGAACTTTTTTTTTTTTTTTTTTTTTTTAATGAAAGTCAGGTTTCCATTAACAAGCATGTGTTATGAGTAAAATGCCTGAGGAAGGATGTTCTAGAACTGTTTGCAGTATAAAGCATGTAAAAAGCATCCCATATCCAAACCAAAACACTTGTCATCTGCTTTTTTGTTTGTGGGATGAAGGAGACTTTTCTGTGACCTGCTGTGGGGAATCACATCTGGAGAATAAAAACAGATGGCTTCAAATGAAAGAGCTGATTTGCATGATATGCAAATAAAAAGTATTTCTCCTACTCTTGACTACATTCAGCAATAATTACATTACTGGAATAAACAAGAAATGTTACACTTATTTTTGCTAAAAAAGAAACATTTATGTGAAAGTTTCTTGTTTACCTCAGCATCTGTACAGTTTAAACAATCTGTATTTAGATGTTGCACTTCAGGTCATATCTCCTTCTGCTAAGGGCATGAGAGAGTGTGTTTGCCATGTGAGATACTGTATTCTAAAAAGTCAGAGCAAAAATAAAAAAGAAAGGAAACAGAAGTTTGGGAAGATGAAGAGATAGTTCAAGAATCACATAGTAAATCATGGCAGAGCTAGATACTTAGATTTCTGGATTCTGGCTCAGTAATCATATTTAATCTATATGCTGCTTCTCAATGCAAAACATGAACAAGCAGTACTTTGTAAAAATGAATGCACTAGATATTCTAGTGTCATTGATTTAAATTAAATCCAAGGCTCATTTAAATCTGTGTAACCAAGATTAAAAGTTATTCCTAGTACAAATACTGACAGAGTAGTCAGGTTTTCAGGTCTGTGAGCACAGAAAAGCCACTAAAATGTCCCTGTCACTAAATCAGGTTGTGCCTTTTGAAAGAAATTTCACAATAAATACTTTTTCTGCAGTATTTGCAGATGCAAGAAGTGGAACAGGAGACGTACAAAATGTGTTTCCTTTACCACACAGTTTTAAACACTAATAAAGAAGCAAAGAATTAACAAGCATTCCATGACTATTGCTGAACATGGTGATGCCTAGTGTCAGGGACTGCAGTGATGACAGATTTAGAGATTAGAAAATGAAACATACAGAATATTTTGTGGAGATCAGAGGACTGCCTTTGTTCAGCAGGGAAAAGGCAAGTCCCTCAGTATCACACAAGAGTTGTATTTACATTTCCCTCTTCAGGGACTGCAGGAAGCTAGGTACTCTCAAGACACCTGGGAATTTTCTTGGTCATGTTGCCTTCAAGAGTCTCAGACTCAGCCTTAGGACATCCTGCCTGCATTATCTGCTTACCAGTGTAGTACACAGTTCCTCTTTTCTGGAAAACCTTCATATCCATGAGTTTGCTTTGCAGTAGCCACAGGGCAGCTCCTGGACACAGCGTACAGGCTATTTCCATGCAGCTGTGCTGTGTTAGAATAAGCTAACATACACTTTAACCTGTACCATGATAAACAGGACATGCCAATTCATTTACAGGGTAACCAGTGAGATTGCCCTGGATGTAATTCCCGGATGTTTCTGTAGCTACATAGCAGGAGTCAGTTAGCTGTTCTATCAAGGCACTTCCAGCACAGCAGTGCCTATGGGGACACAAATAAGGAAAACACTTGAATACTTTTGAAAGTCTGGCCTGTTTGTTTAAGAGCCTACATGGAAATTAAATCCCTCTTCAAATCAGTTCACCAGTCACAGAGACTTAACACAATTTCTTAATGCTTGAGGATCACCCATTAGGGTACAAATACAGCTAAGCACGTGGGAAAATCCACCCTGCAGGGGTCTGTTGCAGTCTTTTTGTAAAGACAACAAACTGGTGTCTTAGTTTCACAGTAGAGTCAGGAGCAAAGACAACCACAGCAAACAATATTAAAGTAATCCTTAATTATTTCTTTCCTTTATCTAGATTCCCTAGGTGGCTAATACTTTTGATGTCAGAGACTAACAAAGTGTCTGATTTGAAAGCTGTTAAAGTGGCTTGGATTTCAGAAAGAAAGAAAATTTACTCCCAACTCTATGTTGTTCAGTCAGACTGTCTGATTGTCTTTGCTAGAGGAGACACACAGAGCACCTCTTTTGAGAAAGAGGTTTTAGTGCTTGTGACACTCATCTTGGTTGAAAAAGAAACACAAGATGATATTTTCAGTTTATCCTGGCTAAATTACATCTGACTAGTAATTTAAATTAATATACTAACTTCACATGCACACATATTCCTAATTTGCCTTTTAATTTTAATGACTAAAGTGAAAATTTGTACCATCTGGAAAATCTCACTTTATTTTTCCCCATGTTTTCTGAGGTAGATTATTCAATTACTTGGCAAATGGTCTGCCTAATGCCACTACATCTTGTTAATAATTTGTATGCAAAAAATGAACTCCTGTTTGATTGAGTGTTCCTTTGAGGCAGGAAAGAGAGCAGAGGAAACAGTTTTAGCTGAAAAAAAATAAGCATCTTGTAAATATGTTGCTGAAGCACTTGTTCTAAACAGTATGTCCACAGAGACTTGTATTAATGATTCAAAATACCAGAGCACGATGAAAAATTACTTAAATGCTGCTGCTGTTTTGTAGCTTGCAATACAGCCAGAGATAGCTGTCAGAGAGAAAGGTGAGCAGGAGCAAAAGGCTGCTCGAGAGGAGAGGTGTATCAGAGCTGCGGCAGCACTGGGCTTTGCATGTGGAAGGGGATGTAGGCTTCAAATGGAGGTAGATGTGTGGTTCTTTAGGCCAAATTCACATAAGTGCCTATGTAACTACAGTCTCTGTTTCCCGGTTTCAACAGTACCCAGTTTTGGGAAAGGTTTTGTCTACAAGCAGTTATTTTCCCTTAAACTCAGTCAGAGTATCAGGTAAAACACACAGTTTCCTTCCCTTATTATTGCTTCTCCTTATTATGTATGTTGCCCAGCTTAAAAGCAGAAAATTATTTTCCACTTGCTATTGCCACATAGCAGATTATAAAAAAAGAATGAGGGGACAATAAGGCAGGATTTTTTAAAAAGCCTTCACTGTACTTTTTACTTTTTTTTGAACTCATTAGTTTACTTTTGGAAATCTATTACAAAAGTAGTTCAGCTTGACTTCACACCCTTCTTTCCCTCCTTGCAATCCTTACCACTGCCATGCAGTCCCATTCATGTAGTTTCAGTCATGTAACGATAGTTTGCTTTTGATAAGGATGTCAGAAGAAAGGTCCACCAAGTATTTAGGGTTTATAGGAATTTCCCAGAATACTTACAGGGTATTCTTTCCCTGTTTTGCAATAAACTTTTAGTTCAGCTCTTCCTGTCAGGAACCTGAGTTAAACCACAATAGCTTAGTTGTGCTACCTGTGAGCAATAATTCAGCAACGTGGTGTTAATTTCTGAAGAGAGACTTTGAATCTGTGGTGCTTTAACCCCTGCCAGCAGATCAGAACAATGCAGCCACTCACAACAGGAGGCGGTTTGTCACGGTAGCAGTAACTTTCCATGGAAATGCTGAGGTGAAAAGAAAAGGAGCTAGCAAAACTATAAATACAGATGTACCTGTTGGCAAGGAGACTCGGGGGAGTATTAGTCTAAGGAGGTAAAATATGCTTTTATCCTTAGCATTTGCACCTTACCTTGACACCGTATCAGAGCTGAAGAATGAATGTCTGAGACTAGACAAAATATTTTCCTGACACAAAACCTGATATAAAGAAGTTTTCACCAATGTTATGTTTAGGATTAAATGACTTTCCAATGGACTAAAATTTGGTCAATTTTTTAAAACTTCATAAATATTTATTACATTTCTTAACATTTTTAAATGTTTAGTGGTAATTTCAGTCAATATTTTGAAAGAGCTTTGAAAGAAGGTGACTAAAACCTACGATGAATTTTGTGGATTTCTGATTACATACACACTAGTTCATATAAAATAACTACAATACTTTGAACTTTCCTTTCCCAATAGCATTTTCTAAATTGTATGCACTCATCTGAGGCAGCAACCGCAAAATCTTTTTTTTTTTTTGCCTTTTTCTATCCTTATTAGCATATAGATTTTTTTTATTCAGTTATTTATATTTATTACCTTACAAAAAGACCTGTTTTTTATTCATTCCATCTCTTGTCATTAGGGTTCAACCACCTTGTGTAATCTAAACTGCATTTGTAGGACAGACTCTGCTCATTGTAAAACTTCCCCTTTACAAAATTCTTTGAATCAAAATAATTAAAAATTTTAAGCTAGCCACTTTACTTACTAAATTATAATTTCACATTTCTATAAAGAATTCTTATTTATATGAGTCTTATAAGCACCAACTTATGCAGAATTGCATTGGTTATTTACCAAAGATTTTTTTTAGTGACCTTTTATTCAATCAGCAAGTATTAATTAGCTGCTCTGGCATTGTTTTAAATCCATGAGTCTGTTGGCCTAAAGTAAGAAGAAAACCATGAAAATGAGTTGAAAATGACGTTTGCTGAGGTAAAGAGGTGAAGGACAATGATGCTATGGCTTTTTCTTTTTTACTATAATGTAAGAAGGCAGTCTAAATTAATTTTTATTCTGTCACTGTGCTAATGGCTACTTAGCCCTTACAAATGACAGACTACACTAAAACATGGAACTGGCCCACAGCTTTCATACTAAACCCACTTTTTAATTTTGTGTTAATTTCAATCAGAATGGAAAATTTTGTACAATGTCATTATTTAGGTTGATTACAGACATAAAAACCTTTGAAGCTTAATACCTTGTATCTTTGAAGTGGGGTATTTTGGGAGATTAAATAGTTTCATTTAATAGTATCAATAGCAAGGTTTTAAGAAGGCTTTTAAAAATAGAAGGTTAAGCAAAAAATCTATGTTCCATCACCCCAATTGAACTTCTGCTAAAGAACTGAAACCATGCCACAGAACTACAGCCAGTATCAGAGAACACAGTCACATTGCAAATACTTCCACTTGCATATGAGAAAAAATTACACATGGAAATGCCACAACCTGCTTGTTCTCTTTCTGTTGGAGCTGTACAAAAACAACTGTGTTCACTCAGCATGAACTTTGTCCCATTCTGTTAGCCTGTCCTCTGCAGTGATAACTTCTATGCAGCTTTTAATCCACAGGGGTGATTACTGCTTTTTCACTGTTGTCTGGCACTGAATTAACATGACTTTGGCATCATGACTCTGACAGTGCCATTTGGGTTCCTTGAGGATTTTGAGGACCACTTGTCCCCTTCTGGTACTGCATGAGTGGTGACAGTGATTAATACTCTGGGCTACTTCTGTAAATTGTTGTCACTTAAGAGCAGCGGTAGCATAACAACAATTAAATTACAACAAAAATGTGCACATGATGATTGGCTTTTCTTTACGAAATGAGCTAAAATCAATACTGGATTTAATTTTTAAAAGTGGAGTGCTCGATGGTTTGATTCAGAAGTTCAATTGTCTTTCCAAGAGGAGAAACAATCTTTATAAGAGTAGTGGGTCTAGCACTGGCCAAATGCTAGTGCATCCACTAGAATTATTTACTCATTTTCTGCTGTGAGATAAGGATTAGGAGGAGAGAAATGCAGGCTCAAAACTTTAAAGGGCATAAAGAAAACTTTATTAACAGAACTAAAAGAAAAATAACAAGAAATCAGAATAACTTCTTCTCCCCCCAACTATTTATGTTGCCACTGACAATGTAAAGACACAAAAATTGGTATTTTCAGTCAGTGTACCACTTCTAAAATAATCTTTCTTCAGTTCACTTAGGGAGAGGAATCTCTCCTGCCATGCCATGGGGACTTTTCCACAAGAAACAGTTCTCTCATGGTTTTAATTTTCACAAATAGCAGCCGCCTGGAAATCTGCAATCATGAAGTTCCTCCCATGGTTTCGTAGTCTTCCCACAACTACCACCATGGGGTCATCTCAGCTTATTGGGGTGCAGTTATAAGGATAAGCAGTTCTAGGATAGAAACAAAAGTTCTCTTATCTCTGGGAACAGATTTTCTCCCTTCATCCCTGAGACAAGGTTCTCATCTCTTCTCTCTCTGTTCAAGCTTCTCGTTCAATCACAGCTACTTCAGCATCTGCTTCCTTCAACACGGGTGCCTCTGCTCATGGCTGTAGTTAGAATGCTATATCTCCCCGATGTATTCCATGAGTTACAGGGAAAAAACCAAAAGAGTCTGATGTATCAATTATATCTAAGGCACCATAGCCTTACAAGTGAATTTCAGCCCAAGATTAAGGCACCTCCTCATTCTCCTCCCATCTGGGATTTGACTCCTTCTTTACTGACCTCAGTGTCTCCATGTTGTTTTCTCAATGTGTCTTCACCCTTTCCTTTTTCTGTCACTCGAGAGAGGGTTGATGTCTGCAAGTTTCATCTGTGCACTGGAAGAGTTAATATTTTGCCCGGGCCTGTGGATGGTCATGTACTCTCTAATGCGTGGTGGCCAATCTGGCTGCACGGCTGTTTTCCAGGCCCTGCCGCATTCAATTCCAGCTGCGGGGCTGCTTTCTCTGCAGGGCTGCAGGGCCGCCTCTATTCCGGCCGCGCAATTTTCCACAGTGCCAGCAGGATGGCTCAGCAGCTCACAGCTGGAGCAGGGCCTGGCTCGGCTCCGCCGGAAGCCGAGCAGAGCTGGCCTGGCCCGCCGGCCGCGGTTGGAACTTGGCGGTGGCAGAGTCTCAGCCGAGCCGCGCTGCGGGCGGGCCTGGCTGCATGGCGGAGCGAGCCCGGCCCGGCCTGCACTGCAGCAGAGCCGGCCTGGCCTGGCCAGCGTCCAGTTACCTGTTTGAAGGCCAGAAGCAAGAGAGCTTTTCCTGGGGTTTGCTGGTTTTTCAATGTGATTTCACAGAGGCATGCTCAGCTCTCTAACGTGGTTTAACAAGGTGTCAACATTCAAAACTATCCAGCTGATTGGTTCTTTTGGATCTGGAGGAAGCTGTTAGCAGTCCTCACAGAGAATCACTTGCGTAACGGATGGATTTGCTTTTTAACTAAAAACCGAGCTATGTTAAACCACAACAATAAGGAATTGTGTAAGTCTTTCCAAAAACTGAGAATTCATATACATCTGCTGGAGATGAACCTGCTTCGATAGAATATTTTTTCTCATTTCAGTAGTAATTACCTTAACCAAAGTAGGTTATCTAGTGTTATAAAGAATTTAAATACAGGTATGTATGCAGCAGGTGACCAGTACAATTATAAACCTCTACAGTTTCCTGCTAAATGGATGAAAAGGAGAATAAAGAAAAACAACACTAACCCATATTCTACCAGCACTCCTTAAATGTTCTAGTGCCTTATTAGTGTTCTGACTTTGTGCTGTCTTTGAATATGCAGCTGAAATGGAGATAGGACAATGTGATAATTTGCTCCAGGACATGCCCTTCTTGCATTTCTGTTCACTATAAAAAAAAACAAACAGTTTTAATTAAGTTGCTTTCAAGTAATTCAGGTTCTCCTAAAAAATGTAATTTAGATGTGCTATAACTGACTGAGATATCCTGTTGATTTGAAAATATTGAAATGATGGTCAATGATGTTTTCCCCTTTTTTTTCCACTTGGCCAAATCTCTGTGGGAACCACACACTGGAATACAATACACTTTTGAAAGAAGTAGTTCCTGGATTTTTTTTTAATCTGTTTAGGGGATTTGGGGCGGTGTTTGCTTGTTTGTTTTGAATTTTAAGTTCTAGAGGCACTGAGAATGTTTTACTCATTTGTTTTCTTTTTGATTTTTATGTATTTGACCTGATTTTCCTAGGAAAAGAAAAATCGCCTCTTTTGGAGTATGATGAAGTCATTAAGAAATCTTCTAATTGCACAGATGGCTAAGTGCTGTTATTTTAGCGACAAGTGATGCAGATTTACTTATAAAAACTTCATCTAAGCAACTGAATGATTTTTATGTGCTTAATAATATCCCAAAAGCTCTTCTCAAAATCATACTTATGCTATGTTCAGATCAGGTTAATGTTAGGCAGAAAATGAGGTCTCGTATCAACGGAAGGAACTTGGAGTCTGAACTCAAGATAACAGGCAGCTCTGTTAAAGACATTCGTTCAGATGCAGAGCTTATTGACCATGAAATAACAATGCCCCTCTGCTTATTAGGCAGTTCAGCACAACTTCTGTGTGTGAGGGTTCGTGTTTTTTGTGGAGGGCAGGGGGGTTGTGGAGGAAGAGTGAAGGATCTGTATCATTTGGTGTTGCCTTCACCTTTCTGAACAGTGGGACATTGAAGGTATGTTACAGGAAGTGTTTTACAACTGGAATAAGAGAAGAGAAAAATATTTAGTGCTTTGTGACCTCACAAACCCGTTTTATGTACATGGGTGAGCTACTAACCTACAACAGTATTAATTTCTCTAGATAAACTAATGAACTAATCTCAGATGTCTAAGATTCTGAGTCATGGTGATAAATCATATAATTTCCCATTTTTCAAATGATCATTTGGTGTTTTGCTTGTAACAATATACTTCACATCTGGCCTTGGGAATCTCCAGTCTGTTATGGCAAGTTTGCTGAGCAACTCCTATAAAATGCAGAGTAAGTCAATGTTTGGTGCCATGCAGGAAGATTCAGTCTTATGCCACAAGAATATGAAATGGGAATTAAGAGAAGTTTTCTGGGATCATGATACAGATGGGAGCATCTTTTAATGGATTTGAAACGGAACTCCTACTATTAAAATTTGCTACCCTGGACAATTAAGTACAATGTTAAAAAAAAAATTATTGATTTGGCAGTTCCAAAGGTTGATGGAAAAATACACCTTGGCAGTAGGTTAGAAAGGCATGAAACTAGAAAAAAAATTGTTTTTGAAAATTCATTGCACAAAGTAGATAATATTTACAGAGTTTCTACAAGGTCTTGGCAGAAGTGTTGATCAAATACAGACGTTACATTTTAGATTAGAACACAAGATTTTGGCAGAAGTGTTGACCAAATACAGATGTAACATTTCAGATTAGAACACAGAATTTTATGTGCCTAGCTGAGATTAAACAAACATTGGTCAGAATTCTTTTTTTTCAGAGTTTGGAACTATTTGCCCATTTAATTAAAACAGTATGAAGAAAGGCAATGTCTGGGCCAGAATTACAACATGGAGGGGCTCCATGAAGTAAATAACTTTAAATTCAAAATATTCCAGGGTATAGAAGAGAGAAACTTCATTTTCTTAGATTAGTTTGTTGTTGGAATTGCAGAAATACTGTGTGAGTAGTGCCTTAATTACTAAGCATTGCTGGGCTGATAAAAGATGGCCTGTTTTAGTGTCTTTCACATTTACAGGAATTATGTTGCTTGTTCTTTGTTGTTTGTGTGTGTGCATTACTTCACTAAGAGACCTACAGCACAGCCATTAAGCAGAATACAGGTGTCAGACTTTTTTTCTGTTTTCATCCTGAATTGGCAGAATAAAATGTGAGTTAATGGAAATCCATATAATTTTGTCTTGATTAACTCTTTTTTGTCTTCTGCTTTCTTGTAAAGAAGCTTTGCAAAACTCGAACATAGCACTATATAACTGAAAGCTAAAATTGAAAATTTCCATTATAAATAAATTTTGGTGAATTAATTGTTATAATCTCATCGCACATTTCAAGTATGTGATCTGATCAGTAGACCTTTCCAGGAGAACTGAGTAGTTGAAGAAATTACCTAAAAGTTCTTATATGAAAGGGATCCTAACAGTTACACTAAAAAAAAAAATCAAAGAATTTTAAATACATTTGAGCAACTATTTCTGATTTTGATCCTACAGATTCACTAAACTGATAATATTTAGGTATTTTAACTACTGAATGAAAATTACTTATGAAATATTTAGACTTTTAAACAATGGTACCAAGTCTCTTTGGGACCTCTAGATGGTTGTGGGCAAAAAATTGTAAGGTATTAGAGACTGAGGTAAGGCAATGGACAATCTGAGGAGAGCATGATAACAAGTGGTAATTTAATATATCATTACTGTTAAAAGATTTTTTAAAAAAATTGGGTGATTTTGATAAGCATTATAGGTGAAAAAACTTCTTAACAGACAAATACCATCATAAAACCCAGTAAAATTTGCAAGTGTTTTTATTTTAAAGATGAAACTTTAGAAGTCAGAATAACTGCCCTCCAAAGTTCTTGACCCCCTTCTCGGCAATGATACTATTTTTGTTTTGTCAGCAGCACCAGTGAATGCAGTTGCTATACTGTATGAAATAATTGTATTATATGACAGATAAAACAAGGAGTATGCATCATATTATAAATAATTTAATTTTACAAAGGAATTTTACATCTTAATCTGTTCGACCACTGCTTTCACTTAGACCCTGAAATAGAATTATGTTATTGTATTCTTCACTATAATCTAATTTTTCACCCATAAGGAAATGTCAGGTCACATTTATAGCAATCTAGGGGCCTCTAAGCCAGATTGGAAGGTCATTCTGTTTGAGCATTGTAAATGAACCTGTCCAGCAAAGTTTTGGTTAAGGACAACCAAGGACTCATTACACAGTTAATTTACCCAAATGCCAGTAAAAACAATGCCAAGGTTGCTGCTTTCTGACCTGTGAAATTTGCAGTGGTATCAAGTATCCAGGGATTAATCCTTTATTGTGAAGTCTGGGATGAAATTGTATTATAAAAAATTTTGTAGATCATTATGTTACAACGCAAATAACATTAAGCAAAATAACTTTGTGCTAAAATGAGACAAGCTGTATTTCAGTATTATGAAAAATAAGGATTTATTTTTGTTTTCTAGGTGTTGTAAAGTCTTATTCTAAGTCTCTGTTCTAAGAGGCTTGACTAACTTTCATAGCCTCCCTAGACTGGTACATTAGCATGATTAAGTTCTGTCAGAAGAATTTTTCGCAGTAAAATGTGACTCTCTTTTTTATACATATGATTATGCATTTGTTATACACACCATCAGACAACATGACTGCAATCTTGAAAGCAATTTCCACCTCACATAGCTAGTGTTGACACTAGAAATCAGGAGAAATAAAGATGCAGCTCTGGGTGGTGCTTAAGTCGCTAATTAATCTGTGCTCCTCCACAGGCAGAGAGGAGACAGGAATTAAATATCATTACAAATTTTTGAAGGGCCAGTCAACACATAATGGTTATATAAAGTAACTTTTGTGCTCTGGCTATTGTTTTGCAGTGGTATTTGTCTATTCTGTAACACTGCTATATGGTTTCAATAAGCTCATCTTTAAGCTGAGATTTCCCAAGTTGGTGCAAAACCAGCAAGGTGTTGACGCCACTGCTAAGACAAATATATAAAGCAACACACTGGCAAACTCTGTCAAAGCATTTCAGTTCTCTCCTGATAGGAACTCTTTTTCCCATCCTCTATCCATCTTCTTTCTTGATTTATATGATTTAACAGTATAAATGTTATACATAGCAAGAGAGGAGAAAATTCTCCTTGAAAATAGAGCTGGTATAAATTAAAGCATTGGAGCTTTAATTTTAAAGCTGGTATAAAATAAATTCTTTGATAGCAACCCTGGGGAGAAGATCTGTAAGCAAGAAGGAGAATTTTTTCTTTC
>WAAE01003100.1:0-48924 GCA_013400495.1 Nicator chloris
ATAAAATGTTTTTAAATAGTAGACAATTTATTACAATACTGTGATTTTGTATTTGTTCAGAGTAATAAATGTCACAAATACTACTGGAAAAATAAATCTGTGCTGGGAAACAACAGTAATTAAAGTGTCTTGCAAATGGTGTGACTAGACAAAACAACCTTGTACCCAGTCAGGGTCAGTATTTCAGCTCTACATCTATTTTAAATATATGTTCAGTTCCACACCTACACTTGCAAACTTGCCAGTAATGCCAGAGTCGGGTGAGTCACAGCAAGTAATCAGTTCAGCATCTACATTTTGAACATGCCAAGAATTACTTAAACTCAGTGTGCTTTTACCTGATGAGACATAAAACCAGGCCTGATAAAGGGTAATAAATTATCATCTTATTCAGTGACTTCCTGTGCTCCTCTCCAGCTCCACTAACACCTCTTAAATATTTGACTTTACAGCCAAAGTAAAAGTGGGGAACAGGATGGCTCTGATGAATCCCCAGCAAAATAGGAACCATTCTGACATGTGATTAATAAGCACAGAATCCTGAGGGTTTAGAAAAGTATATGCTTAATTAATGCTGCTGCCATTTTGTATAGAGCTGTCTGACTTCAAAATTGCCAGAGAGATGTCTTATTTACACTAAAGACATGGAAATGTTGGCCTGAATCCAAATAAATATTTTACACACTAAGTGTAACATTGGAATTCACTTCTAGGTGAAATACAAAGTTTTAACTTACAGCATATTTTAGCTGGCCTTATTAGTTGCATTGGGGTTTTTTTCCCTCTCCTAAAGTTTGCAGATGGGCTCACGTTCTAAATTCTAACCTGAATATCTTACAAAGAAAAATGTTATAAAATGCTCTTGCATAGCTCTGTTACTGTTGGTATTAAGGCTGAATTTGCTTTCTTTCTCTATATGACTGCAAAGCAACTGGCTAAAATTTCACCAAGACAACTCTAATAAAACATCTTCTCAGTTCATGAGCAGACCTTAAGGATCTCTTACGAGCATCTGCTTCACAAATTTGTATCAAATGTAATCAAATCTCAGAAACTTAGCTGAATCACAGATTTCTGTAAGTTTTGGTCAGACAGATCTCAACCCCTCAGAAAATGGTATTTCTGTTACGGTAGTTCTGTGTTGTATATATACATCAATTTACATCTGAACCTCCTGGGTCAGTCACTACTCTTAATACATTTTGTTCTTTTTTTTTAATCTCTACTGAAGCAGGGGTACTGGCTCTTCCCACACAGAGGGAAATATCTCTTTGGCAAATCATCTCAGAATAGTCCAAGGATCAAGGAAATGCATTTTGTGCCCCAGGGAGAGAAGAAAACAACACTAGTGACAGTGGCAAATTGTGTCTGAACTTTTTTAAAGTAGGAAGTAAATGTGCTGCTGAACTGGGCTTCAGGTACTGCCAGTGTATCTGATATTCAGCACCACCACATTACTTTTCCCAGGCTGGCACAGACAAGAGCAGTCAGTGACTTACTGAGATAGGCTATGAAAGGGAACTTATGTTTCAGTATAATTTCCTTTTTAAAGAAACCACAAAAGCAGACTTGCACAGGAATACATAATTCCAAGTGATTGACAGAGAGATTTTGTTAGGGAAATGTTTTTTATTTTGATTCAGAATAAGATTATGCATTTTAGTGGGTCTTAATGAAAAATAAATTGATGCCATCAGCAGTGGGACAGACTTTCTTGCAATCTGTCTCCCAGCCTCACATGTAGGATGCTCAGGCTGGGGAGGTATCAGGGCTTTGTGACAACAATCTTTTCAGGCACCTGACCTGTTTCCAGCCATCTTAAAGAAGTGATTTGATCTCCAAAGAACACCAAATTCCAAAGAATTTTGCTACAATTCTTCAGTCATCTCTGTAGTTTTATTTGCCAAAGAATTTCTGAGAGTGTTAGCTATGTATTGACCAGATCACATCATAAAGTAAAAGAAACATACTCTTTTTTATGTATCTTGCTTGCTGTCCATCTCAGCTACCATTCCCACGGGTAATTCAGGTGGTTATCTTTCCATGACTGCCATTTTCAGAACCCCTATGAGCTCAGGTAAGCCATTTTCTGAAATAAAGCTTAGCATAAAAAAACGCTATCTTCATCTTTTAAAAATTTCCCTCTATTAAATGCATTCAAATAATAACATAACAAAAATTTTTGCCTATGACTGTTGAAGTCAAATCCTCGAGTTAATCTTACAGTACATGCTAGATGTATCCCTCTTAAAGTAATACGCCCAAATAATCTATATTATCTCTACTCTAGTCCTTACAACCTTTTGCCTATAATTTTATCATTCAACACTTACATGTTTACAAATATTGGAAATATTTTCACCATGTTTATGTTGCACTTCTCCAAATTAACATGTAGATCTTTAAATGAAGAATGCAGAGCCAGGTAAAAATGCTTAATGCATCTCTGAATATCCATTTTAGCTTGGCATTCACATGAAAAGCCACTTAGAATTGTTATGCTTCAGTAATTCCCAATCAACTTACTGACAAAAAGATGGGTTAACAGGTCTAATTGGTCTTTCCATTTCAAATACCAGTAATGCAATGAACAGATTGTTCATAGTAATAATAACCAGTGAAGTATTTATGACAAACCTCTCAATATGTTTGTATTAAGAGAGTCTAAAAATTATTTTGAAATTATGTGTGTAGAGGTAGGAGAGTTAATTCCAAAGTAGTTAGACTGCTTCTTCCTTGGGTTTGTGTGGAATTTAAATGAGAGATATTACTTACTTCTGCTAAAAGTAAGTTTACAACATCCCTCTTGTAATGGTTTCAACAGACTTTCCCAAGAGCCCTTCAGTAACCAGCTCCTGTATTGGAACACTGTCTTTCTGTGTCAGAATTAAATTAAGAATTGTTTTATTTATTTCCATTAATAAAGAAAGTGGATTCCAGCATCTTTGGAGATCTAGAATGGTACATTCAAGCTAGGAGGCTTACACAGAGTCTATTTTCTTCACAGTTGAAAACTGTACTGAAAATGATCAACAACATTAAAAATAAATACAGCACATCATAAACAGTTAAATCATACACAGTAAGATGAAGTGAAAATGTGTAATAGCTTATTGCAGGACATAATGGATATTTTCCTTAGCATATTACAGAAATCAAAATATAAAAAGCCAAACCAACCAGTTTGACTCACTCATTTCTTAACAAAGCAGAATTTGATGTTATAAGAACCAGATCCAATGTAGTCTCTGTTTTGATTAGGGTGTCGACGACAGAGCTCCATAATTTAATTTCTCTAATTTACTTTCTTCTGTTATTAATATTTTTCTGTATCTGTTAACACCAAGTATTCTCTTCCCCAATTTCAAACATCCAATAGTAATTTTAAATTCTGACTTTTTTGCAGCCTTAGTGGTTGTGTTGGATGTTCACACTCATTTTTCTCTGCCTTCATTGCCTGTATGCTCACCACCACTTTTTTTCAAAGCTTCTTTATATCTTGCCAGTATACAATCTAATTATCTGTCTCAGCAGGTTGCAGTTACAGATAGGATGCCTTCTCTACTTCAAAATACCTTTGGTGCTTCTTACTTGTTTCTAATTCTCACTCATTTATAAGCACTTTAAATGGCAGGGTTTGTAGGGAGGAGTAATATAATTTACTAGCCTAAATGACACAGTTGGGAAAAAATTTTTCCAAGCCCATAAACCATTGCTTGGGTCATTTAGGCATATTAATGCTTCTAGTTTCTTTTCTTCCCAGAATTACACTTTCTGCTGTATTTTACATGCTGAACAAAATCTGAAAACATTGAGCTAAGCCTCAATCCTGTGTTTCCTCAGTTCTGACCCATGATGAAAAAAACCAGAAAACTTAACCATCGAGTGAAAGAATCTCCTAGAAAAAAAAAGAAAATTATTCCAAAAAATATACCATAGGCAGCATCTAAGGAAAGGACTGGTGGGAAATGGATGCACAGACATACTGCAACTTGTAAAGAGAGTTCTGAAGGCAGCAATCCTGCTGCCTGGAACTGGGTAACACAGGTTGCAAAATAAGTCTACTCAGTAGAACAGAAGAAAATGCAATGGAAAGTGACCGGCAAGGGGTGAATTTAAGGGAAAACCAGAAGAAATAAAATCAGTGCCCAGGTTTGTGCACTCTGGAAGTCCACTCAAAAGTTTTAGGAGCATTTTTAAGGAGAAATTCTCATTTTTTCATTGATACTAAACATTTCCTGTGCTTGCAAAGCACTAGGACTTGACAGTTTTATCCTGTGGCATGTTTATACTGAGACAAGTTGTTTTATGTCAATTAAAATGGCCTCTCTGATGACTTGGGATCAGAATAAAAAAGCTTTGCATTCAAAGATATAATCCCTCCTCTTCTCATTCTCCCTACCATAAAGCATTTCTAATAACATTTACTAAATGTCAATGGTGAATCCCCGTTTGTTTTGTCTGTAATCTCTGAAGACACAGGAAGAATGCATGTAGCCCAAATCTTAACCTGCATTTCTGTTGACCTGTGTAATTCACAGGTGACTTGGTCGCTGATCCCAAAGGACACGCAGACGCACTACTGTGTGTCCTCATTCTACGGGTGATTAAGTGAGAAGGAGAGGAAGAGACAGAGACAATATCTGATGTCATGGTGCTGCAAGTCTATTTGGGATGGTCAGATTGCTCACAGGGGCACGGCCAAGTCATTCTGCTGATCCTCTGTCAGTCACGCAGGTGGTGAAGCGAGGTCCTCTTCCCTCCCGTGCCGTGGGGCTGAGAGGGGCAGGCTGCTCGCAGGCAGGGACTGTGCATATGAACAGCAACAGGGGTGTACAGAGGATCTCTAGAGACACAGTCCCCTGCAGGTGAGGTGCCACATACTCCTAGGAAGAATAAAAGACTAGCAGCTGATACAATAGCTTGAGAAATTACTATACTCAAGCTCAAAAGAAGCTGAACTGCATAATGTCAAGGAAAGGAAAGCAGAAAGGAGCTAGGTTACTGGGGACTGGAAAAATAAAGGCTTAATCATCCAGGAAGATCAAAAATCATACCATGAGCTGTCTCATGAAAGCTTCAATTTTGTGAGCAATGCTTCTTCTGCCTGCAGAGCAGCCACAGGAGGGAGGGAAAGTTATGTGTCACCAGTGCACTCGCAGCAGCTTCCAGGGCACCCCAACAGGTGTTTGAGCACGGGTGCTGAGAGGCTGCTTACATTCTTTCTCCTCTTTGCCCCAAACTGTCCTTTATTGTATAAACCTGCATGCAATTGTGGAAATAACAACTGGAGCCCAACAGGCTCAGCATCTCTCAGAGCCCAGGCTGGAGCAAAGCCCTTCCATTCTCCCTTATGCTTCAAAAATGGCATCTTTTAGCCTAATTTTCAGAGGTGACTAGTGATTTTGATCACTGCGCTGATGTACCAAAGGACAAATGCCCTGCAATTTCAAAAGAATAAGCTGGTTTAAACCATCTAACAGCTTTTGAAATTTCAGGCCACATGACTTGCCTAAATTGACACTTATGCAGGTGTGTGTGTACAGGGATGAGGGAGGAGGAATTCATGTATTTATGAGAGGGTGCATTAGCCCACTCCTGATATGGAACATGAAAACTGTCTGATTAAAAATAGAAGACTATTCATCCACCACTAAAAATAACATTAGACTACCTCTTCCTCATGCAGCCGTGCAGGGGACCAGGCAAGCTGAGGCAAACTAAATTAGAAATAAGAAAATGGTGTCAAAATGAAAAATATCCTGATCGAAATAAGGTCACAAAGAGAAAAGTGGTAAATGCTGGAAGGAAAGTAAAGATACCAAAGGTAAGGATATCCTCTAACTACACAAAGAGGGGTTTTAATTTATGGCTGAATGAAGGAGAATTATGTCAAAACTTGGAGGAAAAGGACACATATGAAGAGAGCACAATATTGAGGCAGAAATTGTTGGAAGTCTAAGGTTTTTGACCCACTGCCAATCAGAAAGAAATAGCAGAAAAAAAAAATCTGAATCGAATCATACATTTAACCAAACAGGAAAGATATTCCTGTGTGTCACAGACCAGATATCAGTTGACTCAAACAGAGCTCAAAAATAATGATTTGACAATCACTATGCAAAATATAACGAAACATTTTCACACTTTATGTGGGATCTTCACCTTCTTCTTTACAAAATGTAGGAAGAAATAGAAGATATCTGAAGAAAGACACCCTTCATCTTATTCTTCTTTGGAAAACTAGAGGAGACACTTTCCTTTGCATGCTTTCTCTGGGTTTTGGAATACAGGGGCTTCTCCTACCCAAATTCTTGCAATGAAAAAATAATCCCAACTTTCTTCTTTCATATGTTCCTCATTGGTCTTTGAAGTCTGGGAAGACAGACTTAGAAGAACAATAGTTTTTCTACTTCTTTATAGAAGAGAAAATTATAATTATGTATGTATCCAGAAGAGCTAATTCAAAGGCTTTTGGATTAATTCTCTGTGTCTCATAAACTAGGTCAATGCAAAAGGAGGAATGAAAGAAAAACAGGTACAAACAAGAAAGAAAATGTAAGGTTTTGCCTAAATTATGAATGCTTGAAGCATTAAAAAAATAGCAAAAAAGCTCAAATAGCAGTGCATGAGAAATTTTTGGTGAATGCTGAAAAGACAACAATTTAGCAAGGAAAGAAACTCCTGAAAAATAGCTGGTTCTCCATGGAACACGCCATATCACAGAAGCAGAACCGTATATCCTTCTAGATTACAAAAAATGCAAAAACCTTGGGACAAAGGGGAACATGGCATGACAAAGTTCAAATGGTCTGCAGACTCCAAGAGCAGTATTTGCAAAAGGTAGAGCATTTTTACCCATTCATCTGTATGTTTGGTAAACAGAAAACACAGGAGATAAAGAGGAGTAACCTCTTGAAAAAACTGGACAAAGTAATGTGTGTTTCAGTTGTTTAAAATTTTTGAAGCTTAAAGAAAAAATGCAAGATATTTTCCCCATTTCATCCAAATTTATTTCACCTTCATTTTTGAAACCTTTATATTTTTTGACATTTTCTATTGTATATTTGTGCATAAATTCAAGCACTCATTTTGCATTTCAAATTTTACTTTTAATCTAAAACAAAATCGAAGGATACTTAGGAATAAATGGAGGCACCATTGCTTCCAACAGAAGAAGCAGTACGTGAGCCCAAATTAGTGTTTAGAACTATAACCCAGAAACACTGTAATAAATTGATCTCAGTCTAAGAAAAAAACAAAATTCCAGTATTTCAACATATGCATCTGTATGCAAATGCACACATAGGAAAGCATAAGTTTACCTATATTTAAAACTAAATGTTTAAAACTAAATGTTGTTTTGATGATTAAATCTGTATTAATTTTTCCTGGAGGAGGTTGTCCAGAGAAGTTGAGGAATATCAATCTTGAAGGTCTACAAAACACAACTGGAAGTGGTCCTGGGCAACCTACTGCAGCTGACCTTGCTTGAGCAGGGGGCTTGCACTTAATGACCTCCAGAGATGCACTCCAACCTCAACCCTTCTGTGATTCTGTAAATCTCCTGGGTTTCATCCATTATTCACATATCCTGTGTTATTTGACATTTGAAATTCTAAAGCCATGAGATTGAAATCATCATCAAAACCTAAAGGCATTTTTAAATTCTCTTAGTAGGACACTTATGGAAGTATCAACTACACGCACATATATTCTAGACTCACTGTTGAAAATCCTAATTACTACAGGAAAGCATTTTAAAAGGAATCTGAGCGGAGAATAAATGGAAATTGAACTGATTGTCAGTACATTTCAACTCAGAGCTAAACTCTAGAATCTCCCTGATTAGCTCCAGGACGTTACAAGTAGAAATTATGGCAGACAGCCACTGCACCTCACATTCAGATTTTATGCTGGTTTTTTATTGGACTGTGTATAAATCAGTGCATGAAATATTTTTCTCCTTGTGAACACTTTTAGTAATTAACAATGAATAACAAGAATTAAATTAAGTACCAGTTGGGATGCTTTTCCTCTTAGGCCTGGACCCTACAGGTTTTGAAGGTCAGAGCAAAATTTCAGCTTCAGTCACACACAGCCAGGCACTTGGCCACAAATAAAGACATTAGAGCTGACATCATTCTATGTTAGCATAATTTTGCTACTTGAAATTGAGAAAGCCTGTCTATATTTAGCAGGTGTGTTTCCTTAACTAGCATTAGTAGAATAAAATTTCGAAGAGGATCATTTTATGTTTATGAAATATAAAAATTTTCCAGGTTCTACTGGGGCTTTGAGATAATCACTAACATAGTCAAATTAAGCAAAACCACAAGTGCCACCCTACCTCAACTAGAAAAAGATTAGCATGTCAATGTTCATTAAGTCTTTTCTCAAAGGAGCATGTCCATTTTTATTGTCACACAGAGCAGCTAGGATGACAAAATAACGTCCCATGAATACCATCAGGAGTTCACCACAGCATATCAAGTAATGTGACAATCCAATCCATGGATTAAAAACCAAGATGCTGCTTGTAAGAATAATTTTTAGCTCATTCTGTATACCATTGTATTTCCCAATCTGGCACCATGAACCATAAATAATCCTATCATTTATTAATTACATTTTCTAACCTAGTCAAGAAGAATCCTGCAGTGTGAAGCAGCAGATCATGAATAAATGGTTCATTGAAAAGCAACTCTTATTGCCAAGTAGTTGTAAATTAGGGTTGTGATAATTGCTTACTTTAACCTTTTTAAACAGGTTCCTCTAAAAAGCTCCAGGATGGATGTTTTATTGTAACAACTTTGACCTCTAATTTGTTTTGCATTATGACAAAGGGATGTTGTGATTAAAAATTTGGTACATCACCTTGTGTTATAAAACATCCAAGCAGTAGGTTTGTGTATGTTTATATATATATATGTAGACTTACACACATATGCATATAACCATAAAATTCTCATCCATTGAGTACCAAGCACAGCCACAGGAGACACAATAGGCAGCTGAATTGTGATGTGTTGGTGCAGCCAAGATAGCACTTTGCTAAATATACTGTGACACCTTTACAGAAAAAATCCATGTGTGGCTCCTTCCCCTGCTGATGATATAAACTGTGATTATTGAGCAAGCAGGGTGAAGATTTGTTAGGGGAAGCAGCTGGTGCTAGGGCCCTGCAGTCTGCACTCTTCAGGTGGTTTTCTTTCAGACTGGGTATGTTCTGTTCCCAGACACAACATGCCTATTTGTGGCTGGGGTGCATGAGGTGATTCCCAGAATGCATCTTCCAGTTTAATTCCAAAATAATCCCCATACAAGGAGGCTGTTCTGCAATGGGAATCACAGTGCACTACATGGAGTCAAAAGACTGATGGTCTCAAACACACGCTCCTGAGCCAAAATAAAACACAATTCCTCTGTGCCAGCAACCCAAGATCACACACCAGCCTAGAGGCAGCATAGCAGTGCTTCCCATCAATGCTGCTAAAATGGCTGCATGCCTTTGCACCAGGAACTGGCTCATGACCCCTGGCATGTGGCTGTCTGTACCTGTCCAAGCCCCTCCTCAGCAATAATGGGACCGTGCCCTGCCACAAGACAGCCAAGGCAGCAGTGGAGCTTTAGAACACTACAGAAGGACGATGGCAGGAGAAAATTTAGTTCTTAATGTGCTTTCCATGGTGGTCATAAGAATCGTCACATTTCCCCCTCCGTTTCACCATAGAGGGACTGGCTTGAAGGGAAAAACTGGTAACCACCTGCCCTAGAAAGAAAATAGCAGGCATATATATAACCTTTACTACTGGTGGCAATAATTGTTTCTCACTTAAGCAGCAGAATAAAAAAGAGTTTTAGGATTCAGTGGAGAATTTAGGATGTGAATTGGGGTTATCAGCAAACAGTCCTATTCAAACAGTGTAAACAGCAAATACTGCACAAAGCCCCACCAAATAACTCCAAAACTATCACTCAATAATCCCCTCAAACATCATCTTTGTACATTGAATCGCTAGCCTTTGTGCCACATGGGAGGTCTTAATTCTAGTTTTACCCACTTGTCCTCTGTTTCCCATGTCATTTTAGATTAAAAGACCAAGTCATGGACACCACTCTGGAACTCTCTTCCAAGTCTCTCACCAAGCTCTTCCAGCATTTGCTAGAACAGTGGGTTTAGCCTGAAATTGTGAAGCCATCATCCACTTAGAAACTTTTTGTTCACTTACCTTTCCAATCATGTCAAATTCAACCCTTTTATAGCTGTGCATCACCTCCTTAGTCCAATCTGTTGTTTAGCCAACAGATACCTGTCAAGGTGCAACATGTGGTTTAAGTGTTACAGTATTTCAGCATTCCTTTAATGTTCAGAAATAGAAATGTCATATTCTGTACATTCCCTTCTTCATAGAAATAATAGGAACAAAATCCATTAAAAGCAGTAAGTTTGCCAGTCAGCAGCAGAAGGGGTGAGATGTTTTGTTACTGTTTGGGAGAGAAGTACCATACTCCCAACTCATGAAAATGTGGCCTGGGATTAAGCATCATCCTTCTGCCAACTTTAAAAGTACTGAGAGCAGGATGGAGGGACCATGGCTGGAGAAATTGCCCTCTCTAGGAGCAAAAGATGGCTCCTGTGGACAGCTCTGGATAACCAAGGTCAGGTCTTTGAAATACTTTGTGCACACAATGTGGAATGAGTTCTTTCTGAACTAGGGATAAGATGACGTGACCCAAGAAAAATAACTCCTGTACATTCACTGCAGCTGTACCAGGCCTTGTGTTCCAACAAAGTATCTCAGACCATACCTTACTCGTCCAGTGTGGGCAGAGGTACCAGGTGGCTCCACTGGGCTGCAAGTGTGGCCCTGCTTCATTGCTACATACAGGTGCCTCAGAGCTCCTTCTGTTACTGCTTTTTTTTTTTCCTAATAATGAGTTTCCAGTGGTATTTTCTCTCAAACCAAAATTTGATGAAATGCAATAGAAAAGCATGGATTTCCTGTGTACATGGCTTCCCTTGTCCAAGCTGCAGCATGAAAGCCTGAGGCACAAGCCCCATCTCGTTATAGGCAAAGGTGGATGTGTAAGGGCCATTTAAGTAGCCTAGAGCACAAAAGAGCTGCTTCAAAGCTACTTATTGACACAGAAACAATTACAAAAACACAAGACGTGCTTTTTTTACGAGGAGTAGATCCCAAGACAGGTAATAGAGCAATGTGAGACTTTTTGAAAATATCACTATGTTATCATCCTCCAGAGGAAAAGAAAGGGTATTTAACGACTATTTGTCAGACTAGAGTCATGGAAGTACCTATCAGCTCTACGACTATGCACAGTATCAATATTTGCTTGTTTCTATGGCTCAAAGATTTAAGATACTGGAAAATGAATGAATGTATTTTTAATATGTTTTATTTCTCCTCCCTAGGGATTTTTTCCAACAAAGACATGAGTGGCAGAAGTAGATTTAATGATGACATTCCATCTCTCACTTTGGTAGCAATTATAAATGGTTTCATGATATGAAACAGGTGTTCCAGCATGTTCTATTGGGCAGCACGAAGAATATTTTTCTCCCTGATAACACTGATGTGTTAAATAACTGCTATTTTCTGATGGAGAATACCTTTAGATGTGCACTAGGAAGAAATTCTGCTGGCTTGTATGTTTTGGTTGGTCTGTTAAACAGGAGTTTCTTTATTTTCTGAACCATATCAGCTTTTCCAAACTCTTGCCAAGTGACAAAAAATCGTACAGGAAGGACTCTTCTATTGATTCAGCCACAGTGAGACTAAGAAGTCTCACGCACTCATGATAAGAAATAGATAATTTCCAGAATGTTTTCATTTTTTGAAGACCAAACATTTGACACCAAAACAACGGAGATGACACATCCAAGGATGTCCTGAAATGACCTTTGATGACTCTCCTTAAACATGAATTGAGGGATGCAAGAGTTTATAGGCCCAAAATGCATCTCAGTGCTCTTTTATGCTGTGATCCAATGCTTGATAAACGCAGATGTCCCCTTCAAACACTCTGTTCTCCACCAAATACAAGTCTGGCACACAGTCAGAGGGCTGACTGCTCAGCATACTCATATACTATCCACAGCACCTCTATATGCTTAAGGAACCAGGATTCTGGGATGCACTAGACACATCACTACAGTTAAATCCAGATTTGCTTCATTGCTAGCAATGACAGGAATACTGAGATGAAAGCTTGAAGGAATACTAGGAAAAGCAATTTTGGGAAAATATCACCTCAGCAAGGTTAGAACGAGAGAAATAACACTAATCACGATTTGATAATTATACAAATGATAAAGCAAGAGCTGTTGGCAGGATGAAGAAGCAGCTGTAGAAGAGGACAAGAGGAACATAAGGGCAAAGTCAGCCATTAGACTCCTTGAGCATCCGTCAGTGCCTGGCAAGTGTGGAATTTAGCAGGAGTATCTATATCACAGCCTGCCCTCTACTTCTCTTGTGCTGCCATAGCTGCCTCTTCCCAACATATGATCCCAGTGGGTTCCAGGAAAGGCTGGTACAGAGGCACGGCAGAAGCTCGTAGATTTAATTACAAAGAGAGCTGAGCAGGTGTCATTGCTGGAACAGTCGTTGTCATCAATTCAGACGAAATTCAGAAAACACAGCAATGGAGGCAAAACTCATCTCAACTGATTTGTTTAAACAGTCTTGGTTTTTAAATATCGCTTGAGTTGTTTTGAAAAAAGGAAAAAACAGTCATTCTGCCAAAATCGGCAGGGTGCACTAAATCTTAAGTTTCAGCAGAGGTGACTTTTTTTTTCCCTCAGAAAGTCTAACTTATTTTCATTCTGTACTAACCTAACATATGACTTCCTTCTACTGATATTTTTAAAGAGGCCACCCAATAAATATTAACCATATTTCAGACAAGTTTTTTTACAGGCATACTACACGTTTAACAACACTCGAGGCCTGTGACACGTCCTTTCCCGTTATTTAGAATTTGGTACATAAGCAGCATTGACAGTCCTTCTCAGTTCACCTTGCCAAAAAAGCCCATATTATTGAAGATAAACTGGTTTAATAGTAATTCTTTTTGTTATAATCAGGTATTTTATCTTTTCTTTGATACATAAATGTTGGTAGTACTGTCAGGTTTGAAAGATAAAAAAACACCTTTCTTGATGTTTTTGTAAGCAGCAGAAAAAAATACCAGACAAAATACATTTAAATTTTACTGTTAAAACCCCACATACATCCAACATGTATTTACATCGCAAACTATGCTGTAAGGGAATAAACTAATTACTGCACTTTATAGCCCAGATAAATGGTGGGACAGAAATAATTTCTTTGGTGTGGAATTACTCTCCACACGTAAGTAACTGTTCCCTGTAAGTAACCAGCCTCTATTGTTTATGCAGCAACCAGCAAATAAGCAATTTTCAAGGATATGCTAAGAACAGGTAATAACCAATGCTGGCTTTGGGCAGTAAACATCAGGCATCATCAGAATGTGAGCTTCCCTTAAACATAACTGCTAAACCCTGGCTTAGCCAAAGTCAATCACAAAATTCCCACTAACCAAGGTTAGGCCTGGTTATGCATTTGGCCTTCCTAGTTACAGACCCCAGTCACACTGAGGCGTGGATGAGTTATCTGAGCTCACAGATCCCCTGCAGAAAGATCCCCTGCAGAAAGGAACTGGAAGCTCCCAGTTCCTCTTGCCCGAAGGGTATCCCTGAGACCCACTGCTCAGCTTCTGCACTGCAATATGCTAGCTGTCCTACCTGGAGAATCAGTCACCAGAAACTGCTCTCCTATTTTGCGGTGGCTTTCATTGATTGTACACAGAATGAAATGCAAATCCAGACACACGGTTCAAAATATGCAGCGTGTACAGAGCACAGGTGTATCCGTTCCTGAGGCAGAATGCAATGAAACCAAGCACACAGACCATTTCCCATCATTACTGAAACCAAAACCAATTCAGGTCAGAAAAAGAAATCCATAACTCAGCCCTTTCAAATTCTTTTCAAATTTGGGTTACCAAGTACAATTTACAATGAAGAACAATCTGAGAATTGTGTGTGCTGAGTGAGTGATGGAAGGTAAGTGCTGGGGAAGACCCATGTTAATTGCAACAAGCAATGCTGCTGAAGGTTAGGGCAGTACAAGTGCCTGCACACTATCAGAGCAGTCACCTTGTCAAGCCTGTGGGCAGAAGGTAGGCAGCTCCTGCTCTTCCATCCTTTCTGTCATTAACTATTGATCACTTCCTATTTTTAAGCTTCACACCAGTGGAAAAGGAATAAATTGACAGCTTAATTATTTGGCTGTCCTAAAGACATTCCCAAAGCCCATCCTCAAGGGGAAAAGCTGCTTACAGATGTACATGTAAAACCAAATGGGAAAAGCAGAGATTCTGAGCAGAATATCCAGAAACACTGAGCCATTTCTGAGACTTACTTTTCTTTGCTCTTAATGCACATTAATGCAGATAAATGCAACCTCCCTTGGCTCCAAGAAGCCAAGTGTGTAGTACTTTTAGAACCAATTTCAGCACAAGAGGAATTACATATGACCAGGCTATGCAAGATCAGGCCAGATTGCTGTTATTTGAAATGGGAGACTCCTGTTCCTGGTGAATGTGGACCTGTAGCCTTTTGGGGATGAATCAATAGTCCCTCAGATGGACTGGATTCAGAATGACAGAAACACCTTGATGATGCCATCGCAGAACGCCCCAGAGCGCTCTGCTGGAGGAACGGGGTTTGGCCCCTGACTCAATGTATCCCAGACCTCAGGGCTCCCAGGAACCTTCCCCAGAGTATCCAGCTGCCAACACAGTCCCTGCTGCCCACCCAAGGCATGGGATCCCAGTGCCAGCAAAGCAGGGCTCTCTAAGATCTACCCTGGCCAGGCTGAGAAGCTTTGTAGAAAAGACAATTCAGCTTCTTTGTAAAGCCTGTAGAGTCACAGAGGGTCATGTATGACATACTTCCACCTGTTTCCTTCTCTTAAGCTTCACAAAGCCCCTACTCTCTCTTCTTCCATGGGCTGGAAGTTTATTCTCTTGTTTGTCATTTAACTGCAGGAAAGGATATAGTATCCAGTGTTTTACATTTGATCTCTCCAGTCTTACATAAGAGCTTTAAGAGGCTCACATGGAAGTTCATGTAGGCAATACTTTCCCTTTCTGCTGCCACAGACATTGGCATCAGCCTCAGCCAAGGTAGTTCAATGCAGTAGTTCAACTGGCTCTAACACACTTTTTCTGGGGCTTTTTCTCTTCTTAGGGGGTTGAAAACCACCCCTCAAAGCAACAATTTCCCACCTGGCACACCTTGGTGATGTGGGCTAAGGGCAAGAAAATTGCTCTATTTGTTGAACTCCATGACAGCTGGTAATTATTACAAAAAACCCTCACCTCTTAACGTTAAGGTCTGTTCTGTGGAGTTATAAAGTAGCAGGGTTTAAAATCCCCTTACTAAAGAGGCACGGCAGAGCAGAGAGAAAGCTGGCTGCCTAATTGTATAGGACATGTCCACTTCATTGTAAATCCTAATTAATTACCATTTGGTAGCTGTCTTGAGTATAAGGATCTGCTAGATTAAAAAGAAAATAGCAATAATCTTGGTAGGTAGCTACAATTTTATTTGTATGCATGTATTGCACATAGGCAAACAGGAGTTCTGTGCTTGTACTTCCAATTTCTACAGGATTTTACCCTGCACACTTTGTTTAGGTCAAGAAACTTCTCTAGGACTGAATAGAAGACAATGTCTGGAATATCACTGCAAATGTAATGGACGGAGTAAATTGACAGCAGCTCCAACTAAATTACAGTTTAAAAGACAAGGGAAGACTCAAGGGACATCAAACAAAGGAAACTCTAGCTGACCAGCGCTCAGGTAAAATTGAATTGGAAATGTTCCCTGACTGATTAACATAACAAAAGTCCCAGTGTTTAAAAAGAAAGTCATTCTGCAGAAATAAGTGGGGGGGGGGAGGGGGTTGGGGAGTGGAAAGAAACTGATCTTCCTCCAAACAACAGTAGCTATCTTAAAAAATATACATTCAGAGAAAGATCTAAAATACTAGAGTAAATAAGGAGGTTTTTAACAGCTTTTTAACACTCAGAAACCTATATATTTTTAATGGAATATGATTTGAAAATGTCTCCAGCAATTATTCCCCCAATTTATCAGACAAAAATAAAAGAACCTCCAATTAAAGATGTTAAATTAGAATTTGGAAATACATATTTTAAAAGACAAAGAGATTTTAAAATAACAGAAAATTAAAATAAATGTTCCAGCTTTATTGGAGATAAAAAATAGCTGTGTGAAAATGTAGCTATTGAGAAAATCAAATTTTATTTAACATATCTGTAGATTCGTGGGGGTGTTTAATACGTAACAAAGGTATTTTATTAGTCTTATCTCTCAAATACACAAGAAACAGGGATATATACTGATGTTTTTTAAACTAAGTGTTTTCTGTTGTGTTTCTCTAGTTAGATTTTTAAAAGACTGTATTTTAAGTGTATCTGCAGCAAGCAGATCAAAGAGGGTCTTCATAGCATTCAAAACTTTCTGGGCTGTAGTTTAGGGAAAGTCTTTGTCTTGTCACAGTGTTGTCTCTGAGTGATGTTGTTTTATCATCCCAAGAAACTGAGTGACACGACACGTATCTTTACAGCTTTGCTGGTAGTGAGAACCCCTTGGAGGTGGTGCAGCAGCCAAGCCCCTGCACAGGCCAGGGAAAGCCCAAATTCACCTCTTTGTCCTGAGGGTGATCCAGTGTCTCAGCACCCTGCCAGTTTGTGCTGTCCTGCCTCTCAGCCCACCCTCTCTGAGACAGGGAGCTCTCCTCATGGTCAGAGCACAGCTTATCCCAAGTTCCCAGCTCACAGTGTGCCCTTGTCAGCTGCCCTGTGCCAGGAAATGTGAGGGTCGTGTCACTTCATCTAAAGAGATGCTGATGAAACAACAGGCAGCAGTCTTTTTGTAGGATAGTAGTTCTCAGGTGATGGACACTTTCTAAAGTCTGGATCTAAAAATAGATTCAAGTCTGTGAAAAAACAGCAATAGCAAGACTCAGAGCTCAACTTAGATTTATCAGGTTTTTGATTCTTGTTATTCTTGTTATTGCTAACAAGTTTCTAGTTTACCCAGGATCTCAAATGCATCACCCCACCGAAAATGGGAGCAGGTTTTAGTTACTAGGCATAGCTGGAAGAAAGAATGTTCAGAAGAGCATGAACTGGAGTGGGAATGTAAAAAAACAAAGCTTGCTTTGCTCAAATGTTTTGCTGGAATGTATCTAAGATACAAAATGGAGACGTAATGAGAAGTATATGAAAATGTTGAGTTTTGTGAGACAGCTAAAAATAAAGAAGCTGAGCATTATGACTCGCCATGACAGGGGGACCTGCTGGACCAGGTTAGCCAGTAGATTTTGTCTTTCCTACTTGTGTGGAGGTACTGCTGCTGTGCCTCCTTGTCCTCTCCAGTTCCTTCTAATCCTCTGGAAAATGGCAATGAACTTTTAAGTCTGACACACAGAAAATCCCCATGAGTTCCAAGACCTGGGTGTCAGCAGTGGTAGTCTCCTCACTAATGTACCCCTGAGTCAGGAGAGAGGGAGGACGTGTGGGACCACTGCCATGGCCTCCAGGTGCAAGGCAGGAGACAAAACAACTGTAGAAAAATGACCTTTGGTATTGCACTACTCAGAGGAATGCAGGTTTAATTAAATTTACTATTCTTTCATTTCTCTTTTAATGGATGGATACCAAGAGTAAGAGGCAGTAGCTGGAATAGAGGGGACTATACGACCCTAAACCCTCAAATTTATTTTCCAGCCTCCTGGTGTTGTCCCAAAGAGTCACAGCCTTCTGCCAGGTCCAGCTGTCATCTTCCAGCACAAGATGAGCGTCTCACACACCCTTGGCTATGCAAAATGCCTTCTAACACATGTATTTGCAAACATATCCAAAGTGTTCCTCAAATAAACAGCTACTTCAGGAGGTAGAAGGTGACACTCAAATTATAAACTCCCTGGTTCTCCTATTTCATGACATGGTCATTCCTTCAAACAAGCCATGGACACACATGCACACAGCACACATGGAGAGGCTTAATTTTCACAGCACAACATGAACTAAAATTCTGACTTTGGCCATATGCTAAACAACTGTATCTGACACAGCCAAGAGGGTCACAATCTCTCCATTGTGCTTTAGCATCCAACACTTAAATGCATGCTAAAAAAAAGATTTAAGACACAGTTTCTTCCTTTTCTTTGAGAATATACTTGCAGAATCAAAAGCAAACAACGTACTAAAAGGGACAGTCAATTAATAAACCGTACTTTGTTATTTAACGGTGAGTCAATAGAAAATGTGTTAAACAGTGTGCCTGGTAGGACATGTTGAAACAAGTGTATAGGGGGGATAAAGAGTGGAATGGAGGATGTGGTTCTGTAGAGCTGACACAAGACACAGAAGAGAAGAAGACGTGTTGTCTGTGAGACCTGCTTGAAGAGAAGACAAGATAGCAACATCAACAGTTTTACACAGTTTTGCTGTACGTGTGTTAGCCAGGATATTCTGACTATATGATACAGCCTGGAAAATGTCTTTCATACCAAACCTTTAAATAAAATGCTTACTTCATAAGCAGCTATGATTGCATTTAGTACTTACTTGATGTACTGGTTTCATCTAAAGAATAAGAGGAAACCTTTAAAAAAATTCAAGAAATATTATTTTGAAATGAGTTCTTTCTCATACTTTAGCACAGCATTTAGGTGGAAATATCAAGCCTTGTTTTATCTTTGGCTACCTCTTTCGATTTCCAAAATTATTTTTCCCCCTCTAGAAAGATGTTCATGTTTGGTGTCTACAGGATTTCTTTGGATTGTCTTCGTAGCCAAATCCTTCCAAGTGCCCAATTTGGTGACTTTTCCCAGTTCTATCTCCCTTTTAGTTTGGCTTTCACAGCAGTTTTCCTTTTCTGTTCCTACTTTTAGCAAAGCTGGCTAGCAAAGAGAGTCTGATTTATCACCATTTTGTTTTGGATTATGTTTCTCATGGAGAGGAAAATGGTGGGTGCTTCTGCTGACATTTTGGCCTTTGGAAGCTTCCAAGTATATACACTGAGACTGCACAGGCATCGAGCATGCCTGTAAACACTTGCACTGCAGAGCTAAACAATGAAATAGTTCAGACATCAATCACCCTCCTTAATTATGCATTTTCTTCACAAACACACATTCTTTTCTGTTGTTCACAGAGGACGGCATGTGGGAAATACAGGGAAGACACTGGGAGATCTGTGTTGAGATGAGATCTGTTTGCCACCACCGCCTGGCTCATCACATCTGTTTTGGAGGTATCATTTACCTTTAACAGCAGTGTATTTTAGAAAGTGTTAATTCACTTCTGTCAGGCAATCAGATTGTTGCAAAATATATAAATTCGATATACAAATACCATCAGATGATGCAGCAGGCAATCACTGTGGTAATTAATCCCACATTTTTGTAGTTGAAGTAACAATTCTCATTTCAGGATAGAGTTTGAGTAAGAAGAGCCTATCTATATCTGTAAATGAATGATATCATTATTTTGGGAAATGAAAGTTTAAGCTCTGTAAAACATACAATCCCATGGAGATCTCAGCAGGGGAACTTGTACGTGCAGGTGTTTAATGTGATAAGGTACGTTACCATTTATCTGTGTACTTACAGACAAATATTAACATAGTCATGAATTAAGCTTTTAATCCCTTTTATTATAAATTGAATATCTTTATTTTAACAAACATCAACAATGCACATTATTGTGCTCCAAACTATTCATTACTATTCCCCACAGTGTACCATTACATGATACGCCATAATACATGTGTTAATATAATGCCAAGCATCTGCTTGAGTATTCCATAGTATATTTCATTCTCTCCCTCTCTCTCTTTTTGTTTAAACAAAGAGGCAATCTCACAAAAGACACTTTCTATATAGGAAACCACACAGCCATTCAGCCTCATGCTGGAGAAGGACAGTAACACAGTGTGTGCCATTTTCTGATGATTCAGGCTCTACTTCCAAGTCTTCAGACTCCTTGACAGCAAGAAATAGACTTGGGAACAAAGAAAATATAGAGGTAGATGTGAGGAGGTGGATTTAAAGGGTAGTGCTCAGATAGGGTCACCAAAACAACGTGCAGGCAATTTGGCTGTGATCTGCAGGTGCCTTTCCTCAGAGCTGCAGTACCAGGACCTGCCGGTGCTGGCACCTGGAGGGAGAGCCATTTACTCAAACAAGGAACACCATTCACTTCAGAATTAATTCCTCAGGAAAATTACCTCTGCGTTAGGATCAGAGAATCACGTAATCATTAAGGTTACAAAAGACCTTCAAGATCATCGAGTGATCAAAGGTTGGGCTTGTGTTCCAGTTCCCATAGAAAGTCCTACACTGAAAATACTGTATTAGTAGTAACCCGTGACAACTTCAGTTTTGCTGTAACTCCGACTACCCACTGCAACCTTGTAGATATTTTCCTTGCAAAGGGATTAAAATCCCCCATTTGGAGTCAACAAAAACATTGAGGCAACATTACTGCCAGCAGAGAAAGTGGTACATTTCTGTCTAAACAGCTACCTAGCTTGTTTGTTTTCATTTTGGTAGAATTTTTGTTTTTCTTCTAGGCAAGCCTGTTAACAAAAATGACTAATGATTGTTGCATTAAATGAAAGCTTGTTGTTCCAAAGACATTATCCCAGAGATCTCGTCAATTACTGTAAAGGAATTCTGCAGGAAATATATTAGAATAGTTCAAATAAATTGTAGGTAAGCAGGAAGAAAAGGGAAAATGGATGATGGTACATGGGTTATGTTTTAAAAGCTGTACATTGAGTCTAAACAATTCAGTGTAATCTGCATTATCCCCCAAAAAGCCTTTTGATTGTTTTATTCCTTCAAATGTGCCCTATTTAAATATTTTTCAAGCTTTACATATGGTATCTATGTTATTAGCTCTGTAAAGTGTTTACATGTAGTCTCAAAACGCAATCCTCAAGGCACTGTAATTTACAGAGATGCTAACACTGTCATAATAACATTTTTATCCTACAACAGATCAGAGCTTAAAGTAATATTGCAAAGTAAATAAATCCCATTAAATAAAACAGAACTATCAGCAGGAAAATTACAGTAAGCTGAATCATCCTTGAGAAAGCACTGTGGAAGCCGGGCTGTGGAAGGGTGCTGAAGCAGAACGCAGGAGCAAACAATGGGGAGTGAACAGATTACATACTCTGCTAAAAGTTAAATATACATTCTTTCACCTCTCGGTCTCAGGGGAGAAGGAAGCCAGACTTCCACATGTAGTAATTAAAGCTGTTTAGTGACTTCTCTTTGAACAAGTCTATGGCCCCACAAAGTCCAGGATTTAAGGGGTGAGTATGTATTTTCTGCATTGCAAGGAACAGGCCTCCACTACAATAAATAGCAAAACTGAACAAATACAGGACTTTGTTCCTACAGTTTTTAATTGGCTGTGCTAAACCTGCTACATTTTAAGCATTTCTTGAATTTCATTAGCAAGAAAAGAATGTGTCCTACTGCATGCAAACAAATAGCAATAAAACACCACAACAGTGCAGAGGAATAGTCAGGCTAACATGCTTGTCAAAAAAATACCTACCACAAACCCATGATTCTAGTGGTAGGGTACCATCAGGTTTTGGGGCAATAAAAAGTATTTCCAGTCTATTTTCTGCTGTGTAGTTGTCACTGCTTGTAACATGGGCTGTAAGTGTCGCCTTCTCCCTCTGACATTGTGAACTGCTGGCTGGCAACCCCAGGCTGGCTGACCACATTATTCTCTGCAGTCTGTGTACCACATTTAAAACATTATTTCAAGATAAATACTGCAGGAGAAAATGTGACACATTTTCTCAAAACATACTGAGTAAAATTTTGGATTCTGTGAAATATTTTGCCATTGACGTCAGCGAGTCCAGGATTTTACTCTCTTGGTATTAATGTCCATGTTAAATAATTGCTACTACTCTCTTTGTAGGTGAAAATAATTTGATCTTGTTCTGAAGACCTAAAATATATCAAAACTATCCTAGAAAGTCACAGTTTGCTCTATATCAATTTGCCTAAAATAAATCTCTGCTGAAATTTCTTTCAAATGCAAAATATCCATCACTGCACTAATTAAAATATGGAGAAAAATATTATTGCAGAATAAAGAATTCTTTCTCACTGAATTGGGAAGGATTTGGAAAGAAAAAGCTGGTTTTAAGCATAAACAATTGACTTTGCAATGATCACTGCCATATATTTAGGACGGCAGACCAGCCTTTTAATATATTGACAATGTGTCCCATTAGCCATTTCTTCTTCAAAGGTATTTTTTCTCATTTAAGAAGTCAAAGCAAATGCCAGCTGTCTTGAAAAACCACAGCCTTCTCCTTTTTAAAGAGTCACATTCTCTTCCTTGAAATGTTGAAATTTTTTTATGAAGATGTCCTCTGAAATTCAGAAATAAAATGTGGACAATGTTTAAAGCAATTGAATTAGACTAGGGTAGCTCGTCGAAATGTGACATTTTCTGTTTTGCACAAATCCAAGCACTTGGTCAACACACTATAAACAACAAACTTATGATCATGTTCAGCTATCCTTATCTCAGATCTTAAGACCTGAGCAAACTTAAGACCCCTCTGAATCTTATGGCATTATTAAATTTTCTTCATTTTCCACATGGAGGCTACTCCTCAGACCCCATTACTGCTGCAGCCAAACAGCCTGAGATGAGAAGAACAATGACACATGTTTCAAAAAAAAAAAAAAAACCAACAAAAAAGAAATGGAACCCAAACTACCAAACCATGTCATGAAAACCACAATAACAAGTTAGCAAATTCCTTCTCTGCTCACAAAGATAAGAAAAAGACAAATAAATCCCCACACACTGCTCTTTACTTGAGGAACTGGATAATATCATGTCTATGGGATAATCATAAAGTTGAAAGCTGTGGATGCTCATAAAAAGGTTTTCATCTTTCTGCAAGTATTTCCAGTCCATTATTTTGCTCCACCAACAACATGTAAACAAGCTAACTTATAAGAACTCCATGCTTAAACAAGTCTCAGAAAAATCCTTGTAGCTAACGGATAACAAATGCAAATAAGCTCTTTTCTATCCAACTGAATCCAGAGACATGGAGTATGTCAGTTCAAGACCATGGAAGGAGTAAATTTAAAACAAATGAAACCATTGCACACTGAAAGAAAACTTCCATCACCATATAACAGTTATGTAGTCCTAAATAAAAAAATAAATACTACAGCAGTGTTGCATATCTGTAGACAGCGGTATTTTCAACCTTTGGATGCATATTCTAAATGTCTGTGGTAGTCTGTGCAATTAGCCAGTGGCAAACAAATGTCTGTGACATCCTGTAAGATCCTCAGTGCAATTCCTGACACAGAGAAATGTGCCTGTGCATGGGCCAAGGACAAGCCCATCCTGTGAAATGCCATGGACACTCAAAGGTCACTGCTGCCTCAAGGCACTCCTTGGACCACCTTCTAACTAAAGGACGGAAAGGACACCCAGGCTCTTTCTCCTTCTTTCCAAAGGATGAAATACAAAATTGTTAAATTAATTTTAAAGCAAAACCCCACTCATAATTCACTAGAAGAGTAGTTTCAAATGTTTTTTCCCATTCATGGACCTTCAAAACTCCCATAACAGAACCTGATTCAAGCTTCTTCATATCTATAGCCCATTACATAACATAATACAAGGTTAATTGTTAAAAGATAATTTTTGTTGTTAATTGAAGTAGCCCAAAATTTACCAGGGAAGCATGTACCTGAAGTTTAAAGCAAACAGAAAACAAATATACTTGTTCTATCTTCACCAAACAGTAGACCACAGGATTTCATCATCGAGGTGTTCATTACTGAGACCAAGCAAAGGTATGTGAGATAGAAATAGTTTTGATCTAAAGATTTACAATCCATTAGCCCCCTATAAATATTTAATGAGTGGATAATTATAAAAATGAAAAAAACCCCATTATTTCTTTCTAGTCTAAATCTATTTAAGATGAGCTTCCATCTGAGCTATTTATGCTTTCTCCTGGTTCTTCCATCTCATACAGGCACCATACAGCCACAGTGTAAAGAAGATCTAGAGTAGTAATTCAAAAGGAAAATAATTGTACTATATAAGAGGAAGTCAGTATGAATTAGGTTGGGTTATCTTGATATTACAATCAAAAAAATTATCATAATTCCCTCTTTCTATTACTGCAGTGTCAAGAGCCAACATGTCAAACACAGTACCAGTATCCAGTGTAAAGACATTAAACAAAGATGGTGGGGCAGCTAATGGTATTGTGATTTTACTGAGATCTGAATGACAAAGATCTGTTGAAAGCCAAAGAGGCAATTTAAGAGTTCTACGACTTTCCAAGCCTCTTAAATCTGATCCAGATGTTTAAATTCCAGTTCTTCTCAAGTTACTCTCTGATTTATTTTCTCAAACCTATCACTCTAAAATTTTAGCAAAATAAAGTTTGCAACCCATTCTGTGTCTTCACTCTGGTCTGAGTGGTTTTCTGCGAAAATACTCTGTCCAAAAGTCCAGCTGACTTGGGAAAAGACTCTTCTACATAGTGTACCTCTTGCTATTACTGGGGTAGGACACAGAGATTGTGGAAACTCTGCAGCTAGACAGGAAAAAAGCTGTAATTCCAAACACCATAGTTATGAAACAAAAATGATTAATTTAGCTTTACAAATCACTCTGTGCCACTTGTCACATCTTAACTAGGCTATCCTGAACTTTCCATTTGTAAATGACATTCAAACAAGAATTAATTAATTCTAAATTGACTCCCTGATGTGAAGGCATAGTGTAATAAATTATTTTAGTTCCTTTGTTGATGGAGGAATCTGGGACAGAAGTTAGGAACATCAATGCCTAGCACATCAGAGCAGTTTGAGGTTAGGTGGCATGATTACCAGTGCTAGATCCAAAGAGGTTTACAGCATGATGTTTCCTTCACAGAGACTTTCTGAATAATGAACCAACAGAGTTAGGTCCATCTTTAACAGAAGATTAACTGTTTGCTTGAGGTTTTATTCTTTTAAGCAACATAGAATTGAAAAAAATCCCACAAATAATCAAAATGGAATAGGATGTATAAATTTCATATATATATATACAATATTTCTTGCAGAAAGGTTTGTGCTACATTTAACTTAAAAAATCTCACAGGTCTCCTAAAGTCAAAGTATGTTTGTAAATAATAAACTATCTAAACTGGCTTACACATTAATAAACAAAAAGACTTTAGGCCATGCTCACATTAAACTACAACTGTGCCATCAGTAAATGAACATCAATTGAAATCAATTTAGCTAGGATAAAAAGTCCCCTTCCCCTGCTGCTGCTCATCTGGTGTGCTAACAGCTCCCAGTGATGAAACAGGTGCTTGTAAATTAATTAGCCTACTGAAACACACCTTAAAATGAATTTCCCAGAACACCCTGGCAGTGAGCCATCCTGGTCCCACGAGCTGATCAGTGTTCTGTAAATATTGAGATTTGATAAAGTAAACGCTACTCTGGCAGCAGATGGTTTGGAATGCTCTGTTGACATTGCCTGCGATTACTTGGATATGAAGACTTTGCTTCTCACAGACCTCCTTTGGGAGCCACTGGAGGACTTGATCCCCTCTCCAGCTATTTGCCTTCTAATTGAAAATCCTTATTCCCAGATGGAGCATAATGCTACTGCTTCAGGCGTCTAGCTCTGCACTGCTTGACTGTTGATACATGGGTAATTGCTTTCAGTAATGCAGGTTAAATGTGACATTTAGTGCTTAATAAAAATCATCAAGGCCAAAGCCGTTTATCATTCTTACACTTGGGCTGTCAGTTCTAAAGGAATTTTCAATTCATTTGAATTCTTGTTGAAGAGGCAAGCAGCTCCTCTCTGGGAAAGGGGGAGAGGCTGAAACCAAATTTGGGCGTATTTCTGCTTTATTCTAAGACTTGTTTGCTAACAAAACCCCTTTAAAATTAACCTATCAAACATGGCAACTATCTGCCTTTGTAGTTAGTATGTTGGTGAATAATATATAATCAGCAGCCACTGTGTACACAAAGCACACAAACCAGATGCACTACACTGCACCTTCTGTGGGTGGCTGGAAGCTGGAAGTTATTCCTCTTGGAACATCACAAAGAAATGAACCTGTAAGGAAATGGACTGTGCTAAATTGAGTAATTTCCAACTCTAAATATTAAAAAAATAAGGAGAGCAAAAGCCTGCCTGTCGTGGTAAACGTGGCAGCCTCACTTCATTGAGAGTGTTTAGGATAGTTGCTGAAATGCTTTATCTTTTTGGGGTGTTTTTTTGGTTTTTTTAATATAATCATTCCTATTGGGGCAAACAGAGTAACATTCTCATCATGGATTAGTGATCTCATAATGCATTCCACAAAGCTTCAAAAGAAGAGATTTAAAATTGGGGTAGACTGAAATCTGCTGGTTGAGCATTAATAGTGCAGTAACATCCCTACTTTCCTGTCTCAACATCAGTTTTACAGGCATGATCTTTGAAAAGGGTACGCAAACCTCTGAGTTGTGAATAAGCAGATCAACATTTAGATCACTCCTACTCCCAAAAGTTTGTTCCCTTAATTCAGAGACTTGGTTCTTGTAACTTCTGTCTTGTTTTTCCAGAGAACTAAGTAGCTAGCTAACTCTCCATCATCTTGGAAGGGATTTTTAAGACATTTCTTGATAGACTTTTTAACAGTTCAAAGGGAGACAGAGGCACTGACCTTTGTGCACCAGCCAGTTTGACAGGACAGGGGCATAGGAAGGATTAAAAGATTATCAACCAGAACAGCATCCTTTGGCTACCATGAGGTTTTACTAATACCTATCCGTAGCAGCAGAGCCCCCTTTTTCATAACAGGAAATTTTGCTGAAGAAGTAATTTTTTAACAACAACAAACCCCAGAAAATTAATCCATATTTCAGTCATACACAACTTTATCTCTGAATTTCATATAATTTGGAGCAGGCCTTGAAAGGCATTTATTGTGTGTCTGTTGTAATACATTATCACTTCATTAACTAAAGCTAATCTGGGCATACTGGTGATTTCAACAACTGAAAGCCAACAGAGTTAGGGAAGTGATAATTAAATTAAAATTAAAATAGTACTAATTAAAATTAACAGTAATTAAAAAGAAAAGTATTTCTCCAGATGCTGTTAGTGATGGTATTAACTTCAAGTTCATAACCTGATCCTGAGTGAGCAGTTTTCGTAAGTTTCACCTTATCGTTTTGGAACCAGCTTTTATTTTCCCTTTTGCTCAATTCATTTTGTAAAGCTCATTGTCTATGTCTCCATTACAATCAATAACTAATTCTCTTTCTTTCCAGAATTTATTGCCTGTCATATTTTGTTCAGCGTGTTAGATTGTTGTCTCATCATGGAAAATCTAAGAATTTTGAGCTCACCTCTGCCTCAGAAGAAATCTTGTGAAGCTGAATTTTCAAGCAATCAGACTTGTGTGTCTACCAGATGGCCCACACAGGTAGCCTGGCAAGTCAGAGCAGAGGACTCATTTCAGCTGAACAGGATATCTACAGAAAGTAACAACTTCTGGTAGACATCCAAGGGCATGTGAATAACCAGTTCTCCATCCACCTTTTTTTTTTCAGGAGTAACTGGAAAGATGCTTATTTGTTTTTGAGGTACATAATCTAGCACTAGATGCTTCATCTCCATTAGGTTTCTAGTAGGATTATCCACAGAGATTCTGCACTGCCTAAAAGATGTACAGTGCCTCTGGCCTGCCTTCTCCTATTCTCCACTGCCCACCTGCCCCTCTGATATACCTATCTACCTCTAGAATTGCCCACTCTAAACCAACACAGAAAAATACTTGCTATAGAAGTATTTTGGGAAAACATAGAAATAAGTATTTTCCCTTCTCATTTAAAAAAGATCGGAAGAGCACACGTCTGANAAAAAAAAAAAAAAAAAAGACAGAAGTTCTGCCATATTGTCCATAGAGAGGTCCAGGACAGATCTTAGAATTAAAGAGGTGTACGGATCTGTCAGCACCTCTACTGCTGACTACGACACTTCCTAAATTATAAGGATTAAATTTAGCAGAAGATTGTTTGCTGTAGATACTTTGCTCCTTTTCCTCTGTGCTGGAATACCATATATTAGGAATTCCTCTTGGGAAAATAACTTAAAAAAAAAATAGTGGATGCTAAGTAACTTAATGGATAATAAAGTGCCTTGCGCTTCTGGGACTGCTATTTAAGGAGCAACCTGATGTTTTATTTTAAATAAGTATTGCAGTCTTGGGACCTCACCCCACATTTCTGTAGGATTAACTACAGGTAAAGCACTTTTTCCCAATAAGAGCACACATTTCTATGAGTCATTAACAAACTCCCACAGGACCAATGCCCTTTTTTGCTGCCATCTCCTCCACTCTCCCATTCCTCCCCCAAAAAATTGGGAGTGACTAAGTAAAGAATAGTAAAAAGAAAATCAGTAATAAAGTATCAATACAGGCTGGTCACGAAGGGATTGAGAGCAGCCCTGCCAACAAGGACTTGGGGGTGCTGGTGGATGAAAAGCTGGATATGAGCTGGCAATGTGCACTTGGGCAGGAGGCCAGCTGTGTCCTGGGCTGCATCCAAAGCAGTGTGGCCAGCAGAGCCAGGGAGGGGATCCTGCCCCTTTACTCTTCTCTCCTGAGACCCCACCTGCAGTGCTGCATCCAGCTCTGGGGCCCTCAGCACAGGAAAGATGTGAACCTTTTGGAGCAGGCCAAGAGAAGGGCCACAAATACAATCAGAGGGTTGGAGCACCTCTCCTGTGAACACAGGCTGAGAGAGCTGGGATTGTTCAGCTGGAGTAGAGAAGGCTCCAGAGAGACCTTATAGCAGCCTACTAGTACCTAAAAAGGGCTTATAAAAAAGATGGGGACAAACTTCTTAGCAGTGACAGGAGAAGGGGTCAGGTCATGTTTTTAAATCAAAAATGGATAGATTTAGGCTAGATATGCCCTAAATTTTTTTCCAAATGTAGTGGTGAAACACTGGAACTTGCTTGTCAGTGAGGTGGTGGATGCCCCAGGAAACATAAAGGCCAGGGTGAACACAGCTCTGAGAAACCTGATCAAGTTAAATATGTCTCTGTGCATTGCAGGAGGTCTAGAGTAGAAGGCCTTTGAAGGTGTCTTCCAACCCAAACTCTTCTATGATTCTTTGTAAATGCCTCTTCACCACACCAGCAGTGATACTAAAGTACAGACTCAAGTAATTAGGTGTGGCAACATGAAAAAATGTTGTGTACAAAAAGTACTTTGTACTCTCATGCAATGTATTAAAAATTGCAATTAAGCCATTCTAGCACATATACTCTATTTCATGCAAGCTCACTTATGACTTGAGTAGGCTGCTCATCTGCTATATTCTGTCTTGACATGGGACATTATAAATTTCTTCAGCACTGAATGTCAACGAGTGTTTTTAAGGGAATTTCAGCTATCTTCAGAAGCAGTGGGAAGAAAGGCCTCATACTGTTCTCTGGATAGCTGCACAAAGGGCATTGTTATCATCTATAAAGGTAGCTGTATCTAACCACAAATACTGGGCTAGAAGCTCATTTCCAAAAATTATTCAGGGGAGGAAATACAGGGCAAAAAAAATTATATTATTTACTAGACACTAAAAAGGAAAAAACATTATCCACCAATCTTCACTTGGTACTTTCTCCTTATACAGATCCATATTTTGTTTAAAGATGAAACCCTATTTTCAGAGTAGTCTTTGGGATCTTTAGAGAAAAAACAAACCAACAAAAAAAACGGGGAAACAGAAAGTGCGAACTGGTTAGAAGTGGGAACTGATTCCTTCTTCATCCTCTTAAAACAGTGATGTTACTCAAAGTTGAAAGAAACAGTTATTTCAAAGATGAGAAAAAAGAAAGGTTGAAGAGAGGCTCATTTAGATTTTGTGGTTGTCACTGCCTTGGTTGAAGAAAAAGCTTGAGTAAAACTTGCACTCCACTGACACAAAAGAGAAAATTTCTTCATAATATTCCTATCACTATGAAGAAAATATTCATCTTGCTTCATTTCTCCATGTGCTCCGTAATCACAGCCACAGTAAGTTAAATACAATAAATACAGGAAATGTTTAGAGAATGGCAAAGCAGTCTAACAATGAGAGGTCCCACTTTGGTCTCCAAGCAGCTCCTTTGCTGCTTTGGAAGAACCAGCTGCAGGGTTGGCAAGGTAGCCAGGAGCCGTAGGGCCACCTTCATTAGCACACAGCAGAGATCTGGAGCTGCTACTTTTATTCAGAAAAGACACGTTTGAAATCCCAAGGAAGTTCATTATAAAAAAGTTTGACTGGAACAAGGCAGTCAGCTGGAAAATGGTGTATCAATAGAAATCATGGATGTCTTCTCTGTGTGAATCTCCTTTCCTGTGGTTTAAACTTTCAAGTTCACTTTAGATTTGACTGGCAAGGTTTGAGGTGGCAGTTCCTCAATTCTAATTGATGACAAGCCTAAATGACCTACCTTGGTCCAACATTTTGTTCTCTTTGTAGGCATGGCATGAAGAGTGACACTCCTTCATTAACAGATTGGCTTCTTTCAAGGCTTGTATGTGTATGAGCCTGGAGTAGTAGAGCACCACTGGGAGAAGTCCTTGTGGCTTGTTGTCGACTTTCTGCATTTTTATCTACCACCATCAAATTTTCTCAAAACCCACAAGCCTCCCTGCAATAGACTTGGTCTGTAAGTCTTATCTCCTAATTTCCCTTATCAGCTTTCTTCAAATGTTACCCCTAAAAATCTCTTGTGCTGTCACTTTATTGTCTACCCTAAGACTCTCCTCCTCAACTTTCCTTCCTACATCTCTTCCTTTTAACTTAAATATCTTTAGCCAACTTTAATCTCCCTCTGGCCTGGAAGTAATTTCTGGTCTACATGTCTCACTCAACTTTGAGAAAATTATTTCCAGTATTCTGCACTTTGGTATTTTAAGATGCTGCTCTTTTTCTGACTTCTTTATAATTTACAGGTTTTGCTCTTCCTCTGCATCATCAGTCCTTTTATTTTTTAAATTCCAGGTGTGCACCCAGCCTGCATATTTATTTAGTTCATCCTACACTATAATACCCATATACATGCTACAAATTGGTATCTTTGTTAGTAATATAGAGTATACATTTTAATCTATTGTAATATACAAATGCTTGACACACCTAATAGTGTATGACAGAGCCTGTCATGGTGCTGCATACATGGCACGATTAGAATAGAGATTGCCCTGAGTATTAGACAGATATTCCAATTTCACCTCAACAATGCACTGGCATGAGATCTCCACGCACAAGTGATTGAGACAGGGTTTACAATTTGGGTGGGAGAAGGAGTTAGTCCCTTACATCACCATTTCTTTTCACAATGTGCCTGTCTCCTGACTAATTCCACTACTGGTTCCCATCACTTAGACTCCATGACCTAGCCCCTAGCAGTACTATCAACCTCATCGACCCAGTAGCAGGCCCAGCTTTGACTCTGTAAGTGAAAATAGTCTTTTACATTTGTTAATAATGAATTAGCTCTTTTTAAAAGAATACAAATAACTGGTTCTGAAACAAGAAGGAATTTTACAATGCTTTTTGATTAAACACTTTTTTACAGAAATGTTTACTTTGTTTACTTCAAAGTGGCCTGAACAACTGTTTCCAAGGTTATCACCAATGCTACATTTTCAGAGAAGATATTTTATGTCTGTACATTGAGCTGGCAGAAGTGTGTTTGACCACTAGTGTTGATTCTTTTTCCTAGAAAGCAAAAGAAAAGGGTCTTACCACAGGTTGGCTGCCATTATTGTGGGCCCATTGCTGATAACACTTTCCCCCAGAATGACTTCAAAACTAGTTTTCAAAGATGCAGATTTTCCATGGCAATAGCCAAGAGGTACCAAACTCCCTTCTGCAGCTGTCACTGTGTGGAAAAAACCACCATTCTTCATAACTGGAATTTATTTAGATGTTCCTTATGTAAAATATGATATATAAACAGTAGGTTTTCTATACTCGGCATGCAAAATTTCAGTGGATGTCCCCTGTGCATTTGCCCAAATTATAACGTCTGCTTCTTAATGCTACATCAATGTTAAAGAATTTTATTTTATCAACTTTTGGTAATATATGTGAATCTATTTCCACAGCTGTTTTATTGTGAAATAAATCAATTGCTCAAGGACTTCTTTCTTAATTTAGGCTAGTGACAATGTATAAGGTTCTTAAACCCATTTTGAAATAAATACTTGAAACATGAAAAATAAAAGGGAGTTTTTCTACTGCCTCTTGAAGTAGGAGTTTGGTCTATTACTATCATCAGTTTTTGACTTTTTCATTGTGTGTGAACAGGTTTAATATGAGATTTTAAGGGCTGTAAAAAGCCTTGAAATTCTAAATACTCTTTTAAATGCTGACATATAAGAAAGATCACTATTATTATAAAAGATAGTTAATTATATTTGGTCTATATTAAAATTACACAGATAAAACTATTCATCCATGTGATAAAATAAGAAGTTATTCATCAACACCAGATACTATCCAAGTAGGTTAAATGTATGGTCAGTAGAATGAAACAAACAAAGTGTGTATATTTTCAAAAATGGAAAGGATTGTCAACAGCAAGTGCTAAACAGTTGTTGAAAAGGAAAAATGTAACATTGCTATCATGGTTTTTAATTACATATTCCTATCCATACTATGTTTAAAAATATGGTTTTATCTAAAATGTTGGGCAGAATTACTAATGCTAGTAAGACATCTACTTCTTTAGATAACTGTGTAAATTTAGAATTAATTGATTATGAGCCACTGTCCCTAGCCAAGGATAAAACTGATTGCATCTGAAATGCAGTTTAGTCTGAAGTTTCTAATATTGTAATAAGCCAAACCTGGGTAGGCTGTAACAAGTACAAGATGCATTAGATTTATGCACAGATTGCACATATATATTAATAATTTGCTAACAGATCAGTTTAAAAATGGGTTTAGGAGTGGATGCTTACCTTTACTGTACAAAAAAACCCCCCAAAAAACCAACAAACCAACAAAAAAAACTCCTTTCAGAAGAACAAGAGAAAATGATAGCAAAAACTGAAATGCTGCTTCAGAACTGAAGGAGTCTGGCAGGCCCACAGAAGTTTATATCAAAATAAAGGGCACAGGGAGAATATCTATAATGTAAGGCATGTGTAAAGAGAAGTCTTCCTGCCTCTGGAAAGACTTCAAAAATTCAGAATATTTTCAAGGGAAATCCCACCCTTGTGAAACTAAATATAATTATGCATCGCAGTGATAAAATAAGAAGTTATTAATTAAAAAAAAAAAAAAAAGACACTATCCAAGTAGGTTAATTGTACGGTCAGTGGAATGAAACCAAGAAAAGTGAGTATTTTTTCAAATCTGGAAAGGCCTGTCAACAGCAAATTCTAAACAATAGCTGGAAAGGAGAAAAGTTTTCTTGGCTTTAGGTCTTCACCAGTACTTTGGACAGGCTGAACTTAACAGGGCAAGCACTATTCCTGTGCTTGCAGTATGTTAACCATTTCCAGCCCAAAAAATTCAGGAATGGCTAATTTCAGAGCAAGAAATTTTAAGTCAGTGTGACAGGTATGGTTACCTAAGACCAAGTCATGGAGGAAGACCCTACAAGAGGTTAAGAACACAGAAAATATAAACCAAAATATATGTAAGGTCTTTAGCATAACAGAAACTTCATCCTGAAATGTCACAGGCAGGGGCTTACAACCAGTACACAAAGATAAAGAAAACAAAATGTCTGTAGGAATTACAGTGAGTGAATCTGAAGTGTATAGTTGCCATCTGGAAAATACAAAATTATAATACATCACAAAAGTCACCTAGAGATAAATATGTTTAATAATAAATCCTGTAAGACCAGAAAGATGGATCTTCTTCCTTCAACCAAAAGTATTTGGGTTGTCTATCCTGACCTCCATAGATAAATTCAAATATGTAATTTGCTGCTAATAATGATTGTGTAGTCCAAAACTACTGAGTTCCTAGTTCATCTAGTAGCTAACTTTTTTGTTTGGCTTTCAAACTGTTCATACAAATGAAGGAAATACCAGTGGCCACTTTGCTCATATTCATATTTCAGCAGAAATATGTTGAAAGAGTTTAAAGACAGGCAAGGAGGCACCTCTGCCCAGCAACAGAGATGAGTGCCCCAGGGCAAACTGGGAATACTGAAAGTAACACACGAAAAGTTTAATCTTGACATTCATCAAGGCTTCTAAAACTGCCCACCCTTTCTTCAGATGTGGACTGTGTGGAGAATCTTACAGTGTACTTAAATTCACCACAAACAGTCAAATAGCCAGCCTAACCATGGAACTTCTGTACATTTTATTAACCAATAGCAAATGTATGCCAATTTATATCTGATTCTGATGATTAGACACTAGTAAACACACTGTAGGGCTAAGGGTTGCTATCACAATACTGAGAATGCGACTGACATTCCAGACTTGATCAGACTTAAAATGACCATGATCCACCCAAGGTTTTCCCTGACTCAAGGGAGACCCTTGGGGGATAGCTGTGCTTGGTGCCAGTTAATGCAGCAGTTGACTGTCATTAAGTCTTTATGTTTTGAAATACAGAAGACACAAAGCAAACAGATCTTTCCTGTAGTGAAGTTGTCCTGAGGAACCCCTGGGACAACAGGTGTCCAGGATTAATGATTCGATGAGGGCCAAGGGAAGGAACACCTGGGAGTGACACAGCTGAGAGTTGTGTGACTTATTTCTTCCAGCCTCTAGAAATGTGAGCTCTAGGATGGAGATTTATGGTTCTCTTGGCTAGTCTCCTGTACCAAACTGCAAAATTTGCCTCTGAAGTTTCTGAGTTTGAGCTGGAGCTAGTCTTCTAAAATCAATACTTTTACAGGTATATCATTTTTCTTTTGCTTTTATGGTGTGCATTTGGTTTGTTTGGCTTTTTTTTAATCTCATGTCCTCATTCTGCTTGCTATGGCTTGGTTTGGAAGCGACCGTAAAGATCATCTAGTTCCAACCTACCCACCATGGCAGGGCTATCACCCACTAAACCAGGCTGCCCATCCAACCTGGCCTTGAACACTTCCAGGAATGGAGCATCCACAATTTCTCTGGGCAACACAAGTTCATCTCCCAGTCTGTGCTCATGTCTGGAATTGCCCCAATCTGGGCACAACACCTTGCACTTTGACCTGTTGAACTTCAGAAGGATCTTGTGGGCCCATTTCTCAAGTTTGCTCAGGTCCCTCTGGATGGCATTCAATCCTTCTGTTGTGTCAGGTGCACTGTTCAGCTCGTGATTCATCTGCAAATTTACTGAGGATGCACTCAATCCTACTGTCTTTGTTATGAAAAAAGCTATTAAAAAGTCCCAAGACAGAGCCTGAGTGCTTATCACTGGCCTCCACCTGGACATAGGGCTGTTGACCAAAACTTTCTGGCTGCCAGCCAACTCCTTATTCACCGAAGTCCACTCTCCAAATTCAAACCAATTTAGAGACAAGGATGTCATGCGAGACCATGGTGAAGCTTTGTAAAAATCTAGATAGATAACATTGGTCAGTCTGCCCTTGTCAGCTGTGGCAGGCACAGAGGTTAGTCTCACAGACTGCAGTTCCTGGGTTTTCCTTTCTATCCTTTTCAAAAATAGGAGTGATTCTCCCTGTCATCTCCAGCAGGCAGTCTGTTTGCTCTAGCTTTTGCGGAAAACAAGCAAAAGCCTCCCTCTGGCCTTTGCTCCCCAACCCTTGCAATGGGGGTAGTGCCACTGCCATAAAGGCCAGCTTGGGACAGCCCCCAGGATCCCCACTCGGCTCCAGGCAAGTCTGGGTCTTGATCTCTGTTGGGTCCCTCTGCACTCCTTACTGCTCCAAACTGCCTTGAACCAGGAGAAGCCTGAATGAAATTCACTGCATTAACATTCCAGAGGATGTGGTTGCTCCCTCCCTCTCCTTATGAAGCCCACAGGGTGACTCCTGACAGATGATTCAGCAACACCAATTTCTCTGTAAGGAGGTCCCCTTCACAAGGCACTGTGGAAAGCAGAAACCCACCACAGCATTATTTGTAACCAGGCAAATTTGAACAGTCTTGGTTTTTTTATCCAGGGTTTTCTGACTGGTATCTTCAAAGATAAGGAAATGTCATCCATGTGGAAATGTCTGGAAGCTCCAGCAACCCCAAATATAACTGACTTTTAAAAAATATTAATTTTAAAAACTGATTAACCATGATTTTCCATCACAGCTCATTTGCCTAATCCAGAATGATATTTTGCTGGAAGAAATACACAGCTCTCTCTTACAGGTAGTAAGTTAAATTATTAGGAAAGAGAGAATAATATGTATGTTTGCTTCTCTGAAACATGTTGTGTGAGTTTCATAGAGCTATAATAAATGTTTTTTATATTGCCATACACATGATGATGTTTTAAATGAGTCCATAGTAGTTAATAACATTTTCAGTGGTTTTCTGTAAATTCTGTAGAATTAAAATTAGTAATTTCATTACCTATTTCTCCATCTCAAGGGATTATTTTTACGATGTCAGATTTTTAAACTCTGAAAATTACTGGTTTAGGAATACCTAGACACATTAATTTAGAAGTTATGTCTTTCTCAAAAACTGTATTTTTCATGATCTTTCATTGTCTTTAAAATGTCTTACCAAGTAACAGAATTATGCATGTGTTCATTTTTATTACATCCCAGCCAATTTTTCAATTAATATTCCTATGGTATTCTGACATAATGTGTGTGATATTTAATTATTTGTAAACATTCTGTGGAAAAAAATCAAACCATGTAGTTGAGTATGATTCTAATTTATCACACTCAGATAAACACAGATTTTCACTCATAATGTCATTCTGTTTTCTCCAAAATTACTGTGTTGCAGGGTTCTTAGAAGACTTGTCTGCTGTTTTTAGAGTTGATTTACCAGTGGAAAAGTCTGCATTGCTCCCTCCAAATGTTCCTTCTTGCATTCTGCAGGATTGAAACTCAAGTGAAAATCTTTTTTAATCCCTATGTGAAATGACTGTTTTCTGTAGGAAAAATTGCTAAGGAGTATGATGATGAGTAATGAAATATGAATCTGTTTTTGCTTTGGTCTAAAAAAAAAGGAAGTCTTACTAACAAGGAAAAAAGACTTTTAGGGCTGAGAATTTAAACAAACAATACAGAAATTTCAGTTGAATTGTGTGTATAGGGCACTCAAAGAACATATATTATTTGCCAGAATACATGCATACAAAGATTTACAGGCACAACTCTGATGATAAACAAACACAATTTTAGGTAGATCACAGACAGTCCAGGGCTTACTTTAGCACAGCATGCTAAAGCATTAGACCAGACATCAAGACAGCTAATATGTGATGGATGGCCTCCAAACAACACTTTACTTCACAGCCCACCTAGCCACCAAGTGCTAGCCACCAAAATTCACAGGCCCCAGCACCTATGAAGATCCAATCTCCACCAAGTACCAAGCTTCATGATACCACATTTTTCACCATCCTTGGGCTTCTTAGCACATAAGCCTACTCCTAGTTAAAGCACCGTGAGGACTAAACTAGTCAATACTATGAAATCCTTAATTTATATCCCACCTCTTTTTTTAGGTGGTCCAACTACTCATCTTTCAGTTAAATCTGAGAGGGTTTGGGTGTGCACAAAGTGCTGTGTTTTACTTGGCCCAAGGACCAGGAATCACCTCTAGAAGCACACACAGTTTAATAGCATGGACGGACCCTAACCTTTTCCGATATTCTAAGTGTGTTAGGTGAGCAGGAGATGCCTGTGCTGACAGTTAAATGGACCACATGCTATGACAAAGGTCACCTTTATGGGGTTAACCTTTCCTCCCCTACGTCAGAGTTCCGATTAGGAATAGTTCATGGAATGGTCTATCCCCTGGTCCATGGTGCATACTACAGCTGATGGTGGGACAATGACTGTGGCTTGGCTTTGTTCTATTTCTAAACATGGCATCACCACCATCTAGTACCTTTCTCACACCAAAGAAGCCCTAACCAATCTTGTCCTGAGAAATGCCATGGCATTTACAACATGACAGATTTTGTACTAAAAGCAAAATTCCCCTGGGAGATGGGGAGAAACTGTAACCAATATCTCGTAATTCAAACCTTCATAATATAAAATGGAAATGCTTTGTTATCCTGCTACTAACAGCTGCACTGTTTCTGTGTGCCATAGCTGCAGACAGAAGTTGGGATTCCTGAATGTAGCTTAGTAGCCAAGAGTGCTTCAAGCATCTCTGTAGGGATTGGTACCCAAAAAGAGGTTAACAATTGCATTGCCACTTGAGTGTTAGAAATCTGCAGTAGGGGAATCTGAAGGTTCAGGGCCCACATGGGACTCCCACACAGGCATGGGAGTAGCCTAATGGCAGGATACGATAGGTTTGTAACGAGTTAATTTTATTCAAAGAAAGTGAAATGAAAATGCGATTCCTGTTTCATTACTATAAACCGATATTATGGTGAAGCATGCAGCCAAATACAGATAATTGGCTTTTTGGTTATTTCTCATCTGTTATCTTTAGAACAGAGAGATGAAATCAGTTTAGTAGGTTCTTCTGAAGCTTGTCATACAATTCACAGTTTTTGCTGAAAGGTTATATCATGGATGATCCCACCAGCATAAAAGCTCAATAGAAAACACATTAAAAAGTCTGCAGTCAAGTTAAATGCAAAATAACTAAGAGCATTTAACATTTAAGCAAAAGCTAATGTTTAGAATTCAAGTAGTTCTAGCAGAAATATTCAAGTACTTCCAGCAAATCTCATGATAAGTCATCAATTAAAGAGTTAACTGCATTAAATTACTGCACACTATTTCAAATACCCTTCTCTCAAATTTCTCTCACTTTACAATGAGAAATGTAGTTTCCCAGCTACAGTCAGAAATATCCAGTTTTACTGAATGTATATCTTTGGTGTTCACAGTTTCATCTCAGAGACAAATGTTTCCTGATGTGTAAATGTTATCCTATGCAGTTGAGAAAAAATAAATCAGTTTTCCTTTAAGGAATAAAACTTATATAAAGCTACAACGTAAATAAAGCTGAATTGTTGTTGCTGTGGGAACCATAACTTTGAATATCCTCACTATTGTACATTTAAATTTCCTACCATAATGTTGCATTAACTTTTTTTTCTTTTTTTGCATTACATTTATATCTAATGTGATTCCATTTCCCACTCTTTACAGATGCAGATTAGCTACTGTAATGTTCCTGATGCAAAAACTGTTTTTGGTAAATCATATCAAAATGTTTCATGGAACTCACTGAGAAGTGTTGATATATGGAAATTGGTCTTTTAAAAAACTCTTCCTAAACCCCAAATTGCATATTTTGAACGGCACTCCCCCCTCTTTCTATCACCACTTCCCATATATCTGACAAATTAAAGGGAATGGCATATTTGTGACATTTCAAAAGGAAAGTTCCTATTATTGCTGGTCTAATGCTTTTTATAAATACACTGTACAACATGTTGGAGTAAACTAAACAAACAAATGTTAGTAATAAAAGTTAACATCTTCCCAAATTTATCAGGCTTCCATTGATAAAGAATCTTTCCCAATGAAATGTAAAGGTCCTGATATATAAAAACACTGCATAGCTTTGGAACTTATTCATAAGAAAGTAATTTTAGATTACAATTTGTGACCAGTGACCTATGAACCAACAATTGACTGTAAACTTATTATGGTACTGAATGTACACATTTAAAACATGTTGTGTGGTATAACTTCCACTGGAAACTCTCTCTCCATTCTTAGATAAACCCTCTGGAAATTTTCTCTTCCTTCTCTAGTAATTTCTTGTCATTTTGGCTTCTTCCAGTTCAGAACAAGATAATGACAAGTTAATTTCACCTAAGAGTCAAATTTTTTGGTACTACATGGAGTATATTTTAATGAATATAATTGTAATTGTTTAGATTAAGGTACTTAGTGACAAATAGAATAGGTTCTAGAGAGAGTATTACAAGAGGGACCATTAAAATCAGGATAGAGCATAGATCAATAGTACTTAAGAGACTGGTTGCTTTCAAACAATTCATATGAGAGAGGTTAAATTATATCAATAAATTATATTATTTCAGTGAACAGTACTGGTAACAAAAGTCGAGAGCACTGAATCAGCTAGTGCTCAGTTCATACCAAAATGTTTTTCCCTTTTAGAAAAATTTTTACAAAGTTACGCTGCAGTGGAAATGAGGCACAGCAGTAGAAAGCAGAGTGTTTTGTTCCTCACTGTAATTGAATAGGAATGGCTCTGCACTTCTCCTTTTGCAGCGCTGCACTTGCTACTGACTTTCTGTGGAATCGTCCGTGGGTTTCAGGTCTGGTCTACTTGTCCAAAAGCCAAGCATGGCAGGTATTCCCACTGATTTAAATAGCCTAATGACATGCAAAATAATATTAATGAAACCAAACTGAAACAAAAATCTTGTGGAAGAGAAGGCTCTACTTGAAACTGTATATAAGGAGATGTGGGTGAGCAAATATATGTATGTGTATATCCATGTATAGATACATATATTTATACAAGCACAGGTCTGCATTTCCACACTGAGCACCTGTAGGCAGGCAAAACAACACACATTTAATTGAAGGCATAATTAAGGAGAGTATATGTAGGAAAGAAATGAGTATATTACACACTTCTCTAATTTGAAATTGATCACAAGTCATTCTTAGATGATCCATTTATTACAGTGTCTTGCTAGCTCTGACTTATATTTATAATCTAGCAAGCACTTAATCAAAATGTTACACAGCTTTGACAGAGAACTTTCCTATACTCTACAGGATATGACTGTAAAATGTCTTCCTTTCTTTGACTGCATGATTGAAAAATCAAGCTTTGAAATTTTATTTTAATAACATTGTTAAAGGTCTGTGTATTTCATTTCATTGTCAAAGTCTAATAGAATAATAAACCTTGATATTTCATCAGCCTTAAGTGTTTTCTTTTTTCCTCTCTCTCCTTTTTCCCCACATAATGGTTTTAGGATTTTAGTTACTTAGTAGATTTAAATTGTTCGCTTGGCATCTTTGTTATTGATTCAGGTATCCTTAACCTCTCTGAACATGTCGAGACATCCTTCCATACTTGTATAAGGTGGAGATTTTCACTAAAGCTCCATTTAATTTGTACAGATTCTCCAAAAAACCCTCAGAAATTGATCGCTTTCTGGAATTTCTTTAACCTCCTCCTCTTTGACTTTTTCTTTATTTTGGCCAAGATTAATAAAAGAATGAGTGTCATAGATAAATAATAAATGTTACAGTAATGTTTCTCTGAAAGTGATAAACTACAACTAATTCATAAGTATAAAAATGAAAACAAACCACCTTTTTGATCTAGTATTTATTATCTTTTTAAATCTCCAACTAAAATGCTCATGCAAGTTTTGTTTTCTATATGTAATTGATAATAGTGACCACTAAAAGGAAAAAAACCCAGGTTTTTGTGGAGAGCTTAAAATATTTGAAAATTTGTTTACTTTCTGTCATGATCCAATCATGCGTAAATATAGAACACTTTTGGGGGTTTGTTTGGGTTTTTTTCCTCCAATTTTTTTTTCTTTGCCTCTAATAATTGAAATCAGTGTTTCAGTACTACATATTTCTTCTCTCCCCTTCCCCTCCCTCCCCCTGCACCTTGCTTGTATTATTCTGAAAAAGGTAAGTAATAGGGAACTATTTTCTGGCATGTGCACATAGGTACTTTGATACGCATTTGAAACTGAAACCAAGGTGAATGATGGGAAATACAAATGAGAATAGATATATTTTAGCATTTTGGCACGGAGCAGATCTTTAAAGAGTGCACTTACACTTCTTCGGGGAAGGCTTCCAAATCAGAGCCCACTTCCGCCATGAACTGGAGGGGCAGGAGGTTCAAAAGGACTTCAGCACAATCTTAGGCTGTAAATATTGTGTAATTGCATCAACTCTGCTTTAACCTTTTAGTTCTCACCAGTTCCTGATTTGTCTGCTTTTTTGTGTCCTTTCATACGGCAAGGTGAAATATCTGTTCCCCATTTGTACCCCGCAGGCTGACCTCTGATCTAGACTGCTCACTCGGAATTCAGTTCCAAATGACTAGTGTTCTGTCAGGCAAAATCTACATAATCTGCTGTCAAAGACTGTCAAACAAATGGTTGACTTCATACACCCCATTTCAGTAAAATGATCAAAACAACAGTAAGAAAAAAAAATCCTTCCTTGGGCTCAAAAATATGGTACAAAAATTGAGAAAATAGCCTGAAAATGAAAGAAACCTTTGAAAAGGTAAAAATTAAATTATTTTTGTGAAGATGTAAATAGCTTCAAAATGCTGAATGCATACTCTTACTTTTACTTCAATTGTGGGAAGAATTTCTCCTATTTCAGAATTGAATTCTGTAAATTTATTTATGTATCTATATGTAGAAAATGCTCTCAGACTCAGACTATAGTGCAATTAAATTTTGTGAAGACGTACTAAAGAGCAAGCAATTATACATGATCCAACAATTGCATGGGAATAATTATTTAAAGTCCAAAGGTCTTTGTTTAGAAATGTCATCAAACTGGTTGATTGGATATAAGACACCATTAAAAATAAGTTTACATATTAGCTTTCCTCAGGGGAAAAAGAACAGTTAATACATCCATTTTTAAATGTAATTACATTCCCAGTTCTACAGGTATTTTATAGCATAACTTGTATCTTACTAAATCATTCTCTTTTGTTCTTGTAATAAAGTTCCTTGGAATGCTAAATGAAGAAGCTGTAGGCATGCTCCATTTAATCTGTGTCTGCTAGAAATTACATATTTTGCTTTCTAAGAGCTTTACATCCTTTTCATACATGGGGTTGTTTTCTTTTTACTGGCTTTATATGCGTAACAATTTCACTTTATTCTGTCTCTGTGGTTTTGGGGTTTTTTTAATTATTAACCTTCAGAGATACTTTATGCTTGCCCTGAGAAGCAGCAATTCACTCTGCTAAAGGTAATGTGCTATTTTGTCTCATTATAATAAACATCAATGTTTTTACAACTGCAACAGTTCTCCACCAGTATTAGCATATTTTGGCTGAGGTATTGTTTTACTGTGACCTGTATAATAAGTGTCACATTAGCAACACAACAAATCAAACGTTTGTTAATTTCCCTCGCTTTCCCACACAGCTGCTGGTGTTATCGTGTCACCAGATTTTAATTAATATGATAAGTAACACTTGCAAGACAACAGGCTGATTTTTTCCCCCCTGTGTGTATGTGTGTCTCTGTGTGCACACGTGTAGACCAGAGGAGCAGCAAATAAGAGACTTTTGTGGCAATTGCCTCGCTCACATTTAAAGCAACTGAGTATTAAAAGATAATTCTCTTCCACCTTGCCCTGAGAATCCAGAGGATGAGTCTGAAAATATGTTATAAATGTACTTGATTTGCCTATTCTACTGTTTAGTTTTTTGTATTTTTAAGCTTTCATTGCCTGCGATATACATGGCAGTCTATTTGAATCTGCCTCATTTCTTTTGCCCCTATATAAGTAATAACAAATATGTGCCTGACTTACAAAAACCCCAGCAAGTGGGGTTTTTTCAGGCATTGCATCCTTCCAACTGAATTGCTCTAGTACAAGTCAAAAGTGCCATCTATTTGTAACAGCCAGAAATGCACCGGAGGCCACTGCTGGATGGTTGTGTGGGATAACCACATTTCCTCCCCTGCATGCTGCCTCCCAGCCCACCCTGGGGTCACCAAAAAGCCAAAGAAGAGCCAGAAAATAGTTTGAGGGAATTGGCATGAGAGGTTAAAAGCCATTTTTGTTTGTAACGTGTTAATCACACTACAATCAGCATATAGAAAGAAATTCCCCACTTCTGCAGAAGTGCCTAACTGGTTTTTAGTCTGCCCTTGAAAGCACAGGAAAGAACTGACTCCAAATCAAACTAGGGAGCTTGTCACATTGCACAGAAGGCAGAGATCTGAGCAGCAATTCATCGCAACACATTTTTAAATACCATTGGCAGCATTAGAGGTAAGTGTATATACATAAACCCGTAATTTCGTCTTATTATTGTGTAATTAGAGAATACATAAATGCATTCTTGTTAAAGATATGGTACAAATGAAACTGCAAGTAGCAAGTTAACCTTTCTAGTACCATTTTCATTAGACGTAGTGAAATGTCCTGAAGATTTCACCTCAACCACTGCCAAGACCTCCCAGTAAGTGGAAGGGTTCTTTTCAACATATATGAAAAACAGGACCACTCCTTGAAGAAGTTTTGACGTCAATTGTGTTCTCTATTTTAAGAGCAATATCGAGCTTTCTACAACCTTCAAGTGGGAAGGTTGAAGAATATAACATATATCAAAATGAAAGGAGAAAACCCTGAGCAGCAGGGATCTGAAAGCAGAAAAGTGAGATGGGAATGGGTCTTGCAGAGAAAATTCCCCTGCTGATATCAAAGGAAATAAAAGTGCACACACAAAAATAAAAGACACAGAGCTGCCTTTTATAAGGCCCCTGTTATAAACTACTGCTGATATTAGGCTGCTGAATTTTAATTCCCTCCTCTACTAAAATGCCCTTTTTCTTTTAACCTACTACTCGTTACAGCTTGCAAACCGACAAACTCCCCAGAAGGAGACTGCTGGGAGAAAAAAAATGCCCTTATAAACTCCCAGAATTTCTGTACCGTGCAGATCCCAAGTTGAATCGCTTGTGTGCCAGAGAAAAGGAATGGCACTTGGACATTTTATTAGAGAAGAAACAAGTGTTATTGAGCATGTCAGAAAATATTTAATAGGCAAAGGGAATGCATCGACCGTGATTAAATACTGGTAGATACTATGACCTTAAACTAGTCCTAAGGAAAAGGCACATCAAAGCTGTACAATTCCCAAAGGAACACTGAAATATATATTCAAAAAAGCCTGGCGGGCTTAGTCTGTTGCAAATGAAGTTAATGTGCTATTCCCATTCATATCAGGAATAAGATTGAAGTAGAGTGCACAAACACTAGCACATCTCCCAGAGCAATGCATTTTGCTAGATGTCTGGACAACACCTCAGTTAAAGAGTGTTGTCTGTAAGACAAATGTAACACCAGAGGATAAATGGATATGTAATAATAATAGCCATGTCTTATGTGTTTCAGTAGAATCAATAAGGCTTTTTATTCTGTGCTTAAAGAGCTGTGAAAAGGCTGTCCCAACACGGTCCTGGATACTGACACCTAATCCCCCTGAAGAAGAGATCAGTAAATTGATGTTTCTGTGCATATAAACCAAAACACGCAAGAATACACATGTGAAAAAAACCCAAACAAACAAAAAAACCGCTCCACCTGTATGTTTGATACTACTGGGTCTAAAACCAAACAGGTTTGAGATTCTAACTGGGGGAAATTGTTTAACATCTTGCAAAAAAAAAATAAAAGGAATAGTGACCAATTTCATTGGCTAAGCAGACAAGAGTAACTTCTGTGACTAAAGGAACTAACTATAATATCTTTTCAAACTCTGCAACTCCCTGAGCCATACCAGTAACCTACTGAAAGCCAAGTGCCAGCAAAATTTCCATAGCTATTTACATAAATCTAAATGCAAATCATACATCCATACAGACATAATACTGTCACTGTTTGCATTTTTATGCCCTTTGACTGGTGAACAGCAATTGCTTCTCTTTTGAGCTCTTCAGCAATTAAAAAAACCCTGATAAGAACAAGCCCAGAGTGGTCTAATAGTTGCCCTATCCTTGGACTTCTGGAGACAGAGAACATTTGAGGTAGATGCAGCCCAATTCCAGTGAGGGTGCCAGGACGTCCCACAGCCCCCAGTCATGTTACATGTCCAAGAAACATGTCCTGGCTGCCAGTGCAGATGGGGAGAGCTAAACCTGCACTTGGAAACCCTTTGACCATACTGAGAAGGAAAAGACTTCACAAGAGCTGGAGGCTGCCTCCTGCCAGAAGCTATATGCCTTCCCCTTCAATACTTCCAGAAGTATTCTTCACCAACCTGGCAATATTTACACACTGATCTCAGAGAAGTTAATAATGAGAAAGTCTTTTCTGCCCCACATTACAGCTAAAAAATATTGACCGTTCTTTGAAGAAAAAAAGCTCAGCTGGAGAAAAAAAGCTCAGAAAACTTGATTAAAGGACTTCCTAGGCACAAAACTCTACCAAGCCTGCCAGTCCTAGGGAAAATTGTGCTCCTAGTTAGGTATCGAGTAGGTGATAATATCTCAGCTTGAGAAAAAAGTTAACAACCATCAGAGACAGGAAACTAGCTCAATCAGCTTGCTAAATCCTTGCTTTCCTAAAACACTACACCAGGCTGTTGAAAACAGACATCACAAGGGTAATTTAAACTCTGTGGCATCCAAAACCTACTCCAAAACAAAAGCTTTCAACCCGTAAGTCATCAGTTTTCCCAACCTGGGTGTAACTACTGCAGTACAAAAGAGCTAAAACTGCCCCGGATGCTCTACATACAGATACAAGTAAGGACACTCCCACTCCATGGAAAACTTTCACTTTTATGTTTGTGTCTAGGTTGAAGTGTTTAAACTGGATTTTTATGTGCAGATTTGCCATTCATCTGATAAATGTCTACAAAGAGAGGCATCTATGGTCTGTGTGAGCTCAGTTTTGCTCAAACACAGACTCTCATTCAGGAAAAAATGTCAGCTTTAAAATTTTGTTTCCTGAAAATGTTAATTCATACCCTCCCTCTAATTCATGTATTTGCATCAGTTGTCAGCATTGAGCTAGTAAAAATCTCTGGAAAATTATTGAGCAGATCTTGATTCTCTCTGAGCTTTGCAGTCAAGCCAGCCTTTCAAGGGGCTTTGTAACTGCTCAACAGAAGAAATGACCAGTTGACATACTGAATCAGTGATCTGCTCCCTCACCTGTACAGTCAGTTTTAAGTAACTAAAATAAATAGAAGATAATATTGTGAGTAATATGGAGCAAGTTTTGTTTGGTCAGTTAAGGTGTTTTTTAATTTATTACAAAATTTTAGGAAATACATTTAAATCAAGAACATTTTTTTGATTGGAAAAATACACACTATTGAACCCAGTGTGTTTCTCTTTAAGAAGGTGACTAGTCTTGTCTGAACACTGCATTATGGACATTCGAGAGCTCTGACAAATCATGTGAGACAGTAAATGATGCAGTAAAATTGTATTCTTGTGCTTTTTTTTGTTAAATTCCTACAAAATTGTGCTTGTAATGTAACAATCGCTTCGTCATGAATAGGGCTCTTTGTCATTTGTTAGCTGACCCATCTCTGCTGTTGCAAAAATCAAAAGAGAATTGATTTTGACGAACTGACATGCAGTTTTAGGGTAACACAACCACTAGATGAACAAAAAGCCAGCTTCACCACCAGTAGGCAAATCGATACTGTACCTGTGTCAGGTATATGTGGTTATAACAAAAGAAGTAGAAAAAAAATTCCAAAACTACACTCCTCTTAAAATATGAGACCACCATTTCATCTTGTATTTATCTGGGGATTTGCTGGTCTTCTCATTGAGCAATTTTTATGTCTTAAAAGAGGAGTACCCTACCTACAGCAATGCACACATACTCATATGTATATCTGGCCAAGAAATCTTGAAGACATAGACCACACGTTTAACCCTAATGTTTCACTCTCCTAAAAACAACACACATGAATAAGCAGACAATACCATTTTTCTATTTAAACTGATAATGATAATAAAAATAAAATTATCATTCATTACACAAACCATTCAAGTCAGTGCAGGAGAGGTAGTGAGAAAAAAATGAAAGTCCATTACATTATATGTGATTCCTATTTTTTCTTCTAATTTTAGTTTAGACTGGACATCTCATTAATTCTAACATCCCTGCATCCTTTACCTCTGCAAACATAAAGTTCAGGAAGCAGGTGGCTATGAGGTTTGCTTCTAACTCATCTGTCAGGTTTGCCTCTTATTTGAAATAGAAGTGGCAACCTTAACTGTCAAGACTAGGTAGAGTGGTCGATTGTATTATAAACACAACTTATGATGTACTGATACACGTCATGTTGTAGAGCATAATTTTTGATCGTATCACAATGATATCCATATTCTGTATCAGATGGACATAGTTTTAAACATTTCTAGGAAAATGTCCTGGTGCCAGCATAAAGAAAAAAATATGCTCTCAGAATGGTTTGTAAGTTATAAACAGATCATTAGATGTGGCAAAAACAAACCATATTTTCATATATTTTCATTGAGTGAGAGCTCTCTTAGACGTTGCTGTCAAAGAGGAGTCATTCCTACAGTCTTTGTTCACCTGAAATATCTTCACTCACATTAAAGGAAGGAATCAGCTGAAGAAAGGCTTTTGGATTGGGTTGGGAAGACTCACTATTGTCCATTCACTTATCTGCTATGCTGCCTTTCAGGGAAAAGAACCCCCAAACTTACCATAGTTCCCACCACTTTTGTGCTCTTTGTGCATCTTAAATAGTATTAAGGGATACCCAGGAATAGGCATATGTAGGGGACTGGGGTTGTTTATCCTGGAGAAAAGGCAGCTCTGAGGAAACTTTATCAATCTTCTACAACCACCTGAAAGGAGATTGTAGCCAACTGGGGCTCAGCCTCTTCTGGCCAGCTAATGACAGGATGAGAGGACACAGTC
>WAAE01003101.1:8349-27417 GCA_013400495.1 Nicator chloris
TTTTGCTCATCTCTAGAAGCTGGGGAAAAGCCTCTACAGCAACCCATAGAGCAGCCAGAAGCACTGCCCCAGGCCACAAAACTGATGCTTCCTCATGTCTTCAGCAAATCTGACATGTTTTTACCGTGCTGGCCTCTTCCATAATGCCACTTTGTCATAAATTTGGACAATTACCAATAAAAGCAATAGAGAAGTTGCTGGCTGGTTTGAAGTAATGGTGAAATACTGCTGCATTGACCTCACTTCACATTGGTAAGGAGGACAGAGAGATCATGATTTTCACCTAATTCTGTCTTCCTTTCAGCCCAGCCCCCTGGGCATTCAGGAATTCCCAATAGGCACTCAAGAACAAACAGCATCATAGGAATCATAGGCATGCACCTGCAAACAACAGAAAATCACTCATTTCCAGCAAGTGGCTGATGCTGCTGATTACTTCAGCAAGAACTCCAGGGGTGGAAGAGAAAAAGCTAACAACATCATAGAATACAGAATTACAGAATCATAGGATACTCTGAGTTGGAAGGGACCTACAACGACCAAGCCCACCTCTTGGCCCTGCACAGTACAGCCCCATGAGTCACACCATGTGCCTGAGAGTATTGTCCAAACCCTTCCTGAACTCTGTCAGGCTTGGTGCTATGACCACTTACCTGGAAAGCCTGATCCAGTGCCTGAACATCCTCTGGGTGAAGAAAATTTTCCTAATATCCAGCCTGAATGTCTTCTGGCACAGCTTCATGCCTTTCCTTCTGGTTCTATGACACAGTCACAAAAGAGAAGAGATCAGGGTCTGCCCCTCCTCTTCCTCTCATGGGGAAGTTGGAACTGCAATGAGCTCAGTGACCTCAGGTGACATCAGCCACTCCTCATATGGCTTCCCTTCCAGACCCTTCACTATTTTCCTCGCTCTCCTTTGGACACTCTCTAATAGTTTAATATCTTTCTTATATTGTGTCACTCAAAAACGTACACATTACTCAAGGTGAGAACACACCAGAGTAGAGCAGGTCAGGACAATCATCTCCCTCTACAAGCTGGCAATGCTGTGCTATCAAATTCAGAGCATATATTTTCTTGCTGTCCTGCATGTAGCAGGATTTTCAAACCCTACAGTGTTCCCAGAAATGTGTTATCCTATCTAAGAGAATTTAGGGGTTCAAAAAGCTATTCCTGGACTAAAGTTTTTCATGGTGGCAGAGACCTTGTGGGTAAGGATGTTTGTCTTCTCTTAAAGAAAGGTTACCTTCAGGGCAGGGCCATAATGGATCTGACACAGCAAATCTGGTCTGAGTAGACAATTTTTAAAATCCTGAATTGCTTTACCTCATATGCTGGAATGAGAAGGAAAAGAAAATAAAGGTTGATTCCTTTTAATTTCTTTTTCTTTTGTTCCAATCTTGTTTAGAAAAGCAGGTTCCTCAGACCCATCAATTCGTATCTGATTCAACAGACTCCCCCTTCACCACCAGTATGCTAAAATAGCATGGATCATGCAAAAATTAGGAATCCCATTTTGCACAACTGGGATGATGAAACACTGATGGGCTGCCAAATGGTCGGTCTTTCCTGCTTCCTTTTGCCATTTTCACTTGCATACACATCTCAAGGGCATCTTTTGGCACATTAAAACATCATACCTGTTTCTACTGTTTGATTTGGGCTCCGAGCTCAATTATTATAGAAGATTGTTGACAGATGCTGCCACTTTGTTGATATTCTGCTGTAAAGTACCACTATTTAATCTGAAGCTGATGCCTAGCTAGGAAAATTGAAGTGGCAACTGCAAGGAAGGTGACCACTGTCTTAGGTGATGAATGCAGCAGCAGCAGCAGCAGCACCATGCTGGGTGCAAGAGTGTCATTTACACCTCAAAAGAAGTCTGCCAACCTGAAGACTGCAGGTTTCATTAAAGGCATTTTATCACCCAAAATTCTTCAAGTAACAATTGGCTTTTTTGAGAAAAAAGCTTTAATTACTGGATTGTCTCTTACCCTGTTGTTAAAGGAGAAGATATTTTTGTTCTTTTAGTACCTAATTAGAGGCCACTCAGTGTCATGCTCTGATTCACATACCTCCAGAGGAAATTGCTGAAGATGGGTTTGTCCTGGTAGTATTGAAAAAGGAATAGTCTTGTGCTCCAAGGTCTTTTCACAAACACCTTCTGCAAGTTAAATAAGTGCCATATTATGGCTAAAGAATATGTACTCCCATACAACTCCATGGGTTTCATTGCTCATGTCAGACATGGACCCTCACCCTGTTCTACCTCAGCACATTCACTGGGATCCCATCTAAGCTTCCAGGTCTTTATTTTGTGAAAATATCTTCTAATAGTAACTCTGGATCTTCACCAGGAAAGACACAAACTCATCTCTCATTGCTGTTTGCTTCAGCTTTTAAGTGTGCATACAGCTCGACGAATTCCACTCTTGCAGTGCATCAAAAGCACTCACAGACATTTTCAAGAGTAGGACTTGCTCAGGTTACTAACCTGGTGTTTGAGGGAATATTTCCCTGGGTAATTTCCACAATTTTCTTGTTGTTTAAGTTGAGCACAGATTGATGAATAATCAGAGAGATCATAAGAAGTTTAGATAAATTATTTAGTTTATGAAGTTATCTGATCTACCAAAAAATCTGAGTGCTGCGAAACCACCACGTGAACTCTGACCGATCCCTTGACGTGCTATAAGCTTAAGCTCTGGGACAGTTAGATCCTTCTCACCTATCTCTTAGAGGAAACTATGTGACTTAAGTTGGAGTTTTTTCCATGACATATTATGTGTGAAAACAATATTTAATTACATTAAAAGTTAGGTTTTTTCCTTTTTGTTTAAGCACTCCTCTGGTAGATGTTGTGATACTGCATTGTGGAAGATGTAGTGAGGGAGCAAGTGACCTTGGGAAAGTCATATGGGCTCTATTGAACCTTGTACTTATGGTTTGAGAAACCCAGATATTAATCAGCATATGTAGATGACATAAGGAATTTTTGCTGGAACACCCAGCACTGGCCTGTGCTCCACTCTGGTGGGTGTTATGAAAGACAGCTGTCTGGAGAAGGTTTGGTTTGTTACAAACAATAAAAGGTCCCGTTGTGTAGGAGGAAGGAGGAATGGCTCTGTGGATGTGACCTACACAGTGTGCCATGGGAAAAAGCAGCTAGGCTCTGTCCTATGCTGCACAAAAGCAGGACCCCCTGTGTCTAAAGGGCTGTGTTTGCTTGTTAACTGTATTCCTCCTTTTGTTCTACTTAATTAAAACAGCTATATTATTACAGCATCATTAGCTGAGCCTTTTTCAGTGATACCCAGAAAGAATCCTGCACCACTGATCACCATCACCCTGATGCAGAACAGATACATGCAGGTATCCCTGCACAGTATCATGTCCCAGTTTATTGAGACTCTCATCCATCTCAGTTATTCTCATCTTAAGATTTTGCAGAAGTGATGTCATGTTTTGAAGACAAGGTCTAAGACTTAGCATTAGGGAGAAGTGTTATCTGCATCAAGTGAATTTTACAGGAAAAAGTCTTCGGGGATGAAAGTGTAAATCACTCTACATCCCCAGGAAAACTTAATCCTGCCTTCCTTTCTGCATCCAGGGTCACAGACAGCCCCATCTGCAGAGGCAGCTTGCTGTCCTGGGACATTCTCCTCCTTTCCATTCCTACAGTTGTGCTTCCCAAAAGACTGCTTCCCATGAGGCACAGGGTAGTCACCTCACTGCCCTGCCCTGGGCAGCCTCTTCCCCAAATATCACTGGCTTCCCTGAGAATGGTCCATTACTGGTGGCATACTTGTAAGGTTCTGTGCCTTCGGGCCTGTCAAAGACAAAGCATCTTTTCTGAGAGGGTTTTCAAGTAGTCCTTCAGAGTAAGTCTAGAAATTAGATCTGCGAATGGCTTTTCATACTGAAGCAGGTTTTATCTTGCTTACAGCCTGTAACTGCACAGCCCGGTGCTCAACATCCACACTCTTATTCTGGGATAGACAAAAACGCTGTTGTAACATCCTGGCATAATTTTCAGCACTTTCTCTCTTAGTACAAGATACACTTTTCCATCCAAAAGATTTTACACATCATATCCTTTGGTTTTAAAATCATATATTAAACTATTCCTTACTAGTAATAAAGTACAATAATAATTTTAAATAGTCACTGCTCAACACAGTAATATCTGGTATCATGAATAGAGCAAAAAGATTTCTACTTTTTCCCAGCATGTAATACACTCTCTACATTTTAGGGGACTTTCATGACATGTATTAGGTATGCCAGTGGCCATTATGTTTGTAAGTGTATTTGAGGGGGAAATAAACTGCATTTTATAGCATACTCAAATAGCATACTTAATGTAAACTAAAAATAAATGCCTCCCTGCAGAGACTGACTTCTCTAAATAAGATCTGTGCAATGAAGATCTTCCATAGATTAAAAAAATGTTTATTAAGGTCATTGCCTCTGGGAATATCTCAAAATTAGTGAGTTGTGACAATTAAAATTATTCTAGAAAATTATTCTGGGCAAAGGACTGGCTCCAACATGGAAAATAAACTCTCCAAGATTCAGTTATATAGGACCTGACCTCCATCTTCCTAGAGAAGTCACAGCTGTGGCTGAAGTGCCTTGTACTCTCCTTGCTCTGCTCAGCAGGCACAGGTTTGTGACAATGAGAAGCCAGGACCTTTAGCAGGGACTCCTCTCAGCTACCTCAGGAGGAATGTCCATGAGGATGTCTGTAAAACTTAGAAGGCATCTCACTTAGAGCAGTACACACATATCTCATGATCCCCTGAGCTGCTGGGACCCCACATCAGCCTGTCTTCACACAGGAGGTGCCAGTGATGCCTTAGGATTTTAGTTTTTATATTTTTCAAATCCTGTACTGCATTAGTGTATAATTTTAAACTCCATATAGAGTGTTAGTTAACTCACTTCACATTTTGGCCAGACAAAACAATCGCTCTAGGCCTGAAATTCAAGGACACCCTACTGCCTCAGGCCCCAAAAAGTATAAACAACAGTGAATTGGCCATGAGCAAACTGGGGGTATATGACTTCATTACCTGAAACTGTAATTGGAAGATTAACACCTTATATGTAAATGGACTTATATGTAAAATTATATCGATCTGAAAAACTCATGACCATTGTAGATTTTGGGTGTAGCCCCTTGGGGAGGCTTTGTCTGCCCTTAATGTAAATTAATATATTTAATGAAGGCCATTCATTAAACATATCTGCTTTTATTCTTTTAACTTTGTCCGGCCTCAATTTCTAGGTAATCCCAAAAATGTCATCACAAAACACTGTGTTCCACTCACATTGAAACTCTTCTGATGCTTTTCCACTTCAGCTGTTACTTAGCCATTGAGAATCAGATTCATTCCTTTGGGGATCTGGATCTCCATATCTCTAGTGGAGATGAGAAGAAACCCAAGCTTGCTCAGTGGGATGCACACTGATGCTCTCCTTGATGCACCTAAAATGAGGTCATCAGTGAAGTTTCTTCGAGGATCTAGACCCGTACATCAACAGCAAAAAAAGAAAAATGAGCGTAGGGCACTTCATTAGCCTCGGGAAAACCAAGCACAGCAACCCAGTGAACAGCTGTTGTAAGACCTTGTAATTGCAGAGCTTACAGCTGAATTGTAACTTCTTACTGCTGCACTTTTAAAACTATTTCTGTCTAGTTCTTCATTGCACAAAGCCTCTAAGTGTATCACTGAAGATGGGTGAGGTACTTACATGTTACCACATCAGTGGCTGTCGCAGTGAAAACCTCCATATTATTAAAGGTTTCACAACCCTTTAACTGTGGGGGAACACGTCCAACATTTTCAGTATGGCAGACTTCTGTCTTTCAAACTGCTTAAACACTTCTTCTTTAAGCTTTTTATATTAAAGTGAACAAAAGAAGCATTGCTGGTTCTCTACCATTTAGCAAATGACAGCATTTCATTGCACAGTCCTGAAGACATGCTATTTAGGGCACAATCCTTCCTTTCAGAATAGAGATATAATGCCACAAGAATCTCTCCAGAAATGCTTGAAATTATTCTTTGAAGGAAGCACTTACTCAAGTCCTTTTGTCTTGAGAAATTACTTTTTAATTCTCTATCTCAAGTACAGCTGTAATCCTCATATTTTCAATTCAATTTGTTGTTTAATGGAACTAGCTGATCAAATTTATATATTTAGAGTAAATTTAAATATCCTATTCTCTGTTCACAAAGCTGAAGTAAATGTTCCAGTCAAGGTGACAATTCTGCAAAGGTGAATTGACACAAATTAAAGTCATTACCTGTTTTTCCTTTGTTTCTAAAGATTAGTTTAACAAATTTTATCATATGGGTATATTCTAGCACTGAAGTAGTGAAAGTGGTTTCCTTGTTCTAAAATCTGGGCCATTTAAATTTAAAACACAAAGCCTTTAAAAATTTCAGTTGACAAACCTGCATTCATTTTGCAAAAATTAATTTAATTTGTGTCTCAGTATATGTTCACAAAATTAAAATGTAAATTCTTTCCCAGAAACCTTGGTGTTTCTGTTTTCTTTGTCAAGCAGATCAGTAGCTTTAGAGGAGCTATCTCACTTGGCACCATAATGTTTTGATGACAAAAGTGCAAAAAATTGCCTTTCAAAAGATAAAAACCAAAACAATTTTGCCTCAATTTAATAGCACCTCCAAAATGAGTAAGCAAAGTCCTCAGCTACTGCAGTGTAAGACAAGAGTCTGCTCTGGCCTCCCATTTTGTGAAACCACTTTTCATAACAAAAAAAAACCCTTTTGAAAACCTCTCTGAGATTAACTCACTGCAATCCTCCAAGCACTACTTCTTCTTCCCCAGTGGACAAATGAACAACAAAACCTTCTTCATGCCTATGTTTACTGGATATATCTTCTTTCAGAACAGTTTTTATGGCACAGTGTATAGCAATTACAGAAACACTGAGGGCTCTGTGTATCCTTAAAAAAGGATGGGAAGACATTGAAGTGGAATGGAATGCACACAGTGAAGATATATTGCTTCTTGTAAACAACAGCAGCAGTGCAAGTCAACCATGTTAGTCTTCTTCTGAGGTCTTCAGTGCCCCAAGGATCAGAGTTATCTGCAACAGGATCAGTCCAAGCCCCTGGGCAGAACACTGACAAAGGGACTGGAGACTTCTAGGATGCTTCACACTGACTCAGGATTAGCTGGACACCAAAGACAGCACTACTGTTCAGTGATAATGGTAGCCTCCAGGGCATGGCTGCAAATCACCTCATGCCTACTATCAGCACTTGTCAAGGTCCGAGCTGCACTGTACTCCTGGGTGCCTCTCTCAGAGTATCATGAGCAAGGTCTGCCAAAGCCTTCTGTGGTCTCAGAGGGTCATGAGGAAAGCAGCAAAACTCCTTAGGCCACCAGCCTCAGAAAGAAGAGTTGGTTGCATTCTTATTCTTCATGTTTTCAGAAAGACAAACTTATCCTGTTGGCTCAGAAAATTTGAGTAAAATTTGGAGTAAACCAAATTAGATCTGAAGACAATTTCTTCCCACAAAGACACTAGTTCATGTATTGGTGAGTCATTTTAGGGTGAGCGATTTTTACTGATGAAGATCTGTTCTCTGTCTTGAGAAGGAGACTTATTCAGAATTAGTTTTTTTACACTCACAGTACTTACAAGGATGAGTTTGGAAATATTTGCTGTATTTTGCTTTAAATAGCATGTCATGGGATCATCTGATGTTAGTCCCTAAAAAATGTACACCAGTGTTAGTGTCAGGGTCTGGGGTGGTACAGTGAAAACTGAAGGAAAATTGTAAGTTCATGCTGCAAACCTGCTCTCAAAGTTAAAATATATTTATCATGAAGCTGACAAGTTCTTCTGTTCAAAGAGTACTTCTTGTCCCCTTGCTATCTCCCTCTGCTTTTACAGTGGACGAAACTTCCTTTTCATTTTATAAAGCTACAGAAAGGCAGGAATTTTCTGTGTAAGCCCATGGATCTGTCTCTGTCAGCAGCAGGAGATCCCAAGCTATGGTCTAACGCTGGTAGAACAGAAAGTGTCTTAGAAAAGGGTAAATGAAGGCTGTGCTAGGGGGACCTCCTTGGCAGATAAACACAGGCAGCTACTGGCACCAGCAGCTGCTGATGCTCACTAAATCCAGGAGGGGCAGTTGTCCCAGTACAACATCCACTGCCAGGATCCTGCCAATGCTGGGGCCCACATCTCCAGCTCTGCCCATGGGGCCAGACCCAAGGGGGCAGGGTACAGATGTTACTTCAGGTGTCTGTAAGGACAGTTCTGAGCCTCCCAGTGCGGGCCAGAGGGATAAAATCTGTCCAAATCAGGACAGTGGTTTTGCTTTACTGAGGTGTACATTCAGAGAAGGATGGGGTTTGTGGCCCAGTTTGGGACAAGACATTGTAAAATGAGGCCAAGATTATTAGCTCTTTTGGGCAAAGCCTTTTTTTTCACTTGTTGGCTGTGCTTTTTCTTCCAAGTCCTTGAGCTTTTATTTTGCCTTTGTGCTGTGTTTCAGTAAGAGTAAAGAACAGTAATACATGGTTCAGTCTAAGGATATATTTTATTCTATTTTATTTATTTTCCCAGTCGATCATCTATTTAATCAGATGAATCATACGCAGCTTTCCATAAACCAAAGTAATTTTTATCTGTTCTGGAGCAATACAATGATCCAAAAGTTCCTTCCAATGTATCACAACAGGAAGCTGACTAAAATCATAGTCGACTATTAAACATAGAGGACAGACGTAAAGAACTGCTTAAAGTTGCAAAACAAGATAATTCACAGCATTCTGTAGATTGGGGATTTTTTTGGAAATATGTTAACTAATAACATCTTTATTCCCTAAGAAAGGGTATATATACCATCCATCTACTGGAAGGGTTTTATTGTACTTGCCAACGTCACAACGTCATAGGTTTGGATGAGAAATCAGCACTTTGGCTGGAAATCTCGCTAAGAAATGTACTTTTTTATTTGTTCTTTTTCTCAATGCACGCTGTTGGCAGGCAACGGAAGTTCTTAAATGGACTGGATTTTCTAAATTATTTTTTCTGGAAAAACTGCATTTTTGTAATGAATTATTCCTGGATTCAGCATATGTTAGCAGAGAGCATTTTTATTACAGTGAAACCAATTTATAATCTCTCACTCTGAAAATCACCAATTCTAGCAGACATCCTAACACATTCATTAAAGCTGGAGATCAGCTTAGTGAACACCTTCATTGCAGCTTTCAAAACTCTTTCTATTACCCCCATAATCACACTTCAATGTGCATGTGAAAATTATAAACAAAGTGGTACTGATTGAAATGACTGTGACCAGACTTGAGGATGCAGTGGGATTCAGCAGAGTGTGTCTGGCACATCCTTTGTGGTTCAACCAGTTGCCAGGCAGTCTGTGAATGACCTGCATGCTCATCAGGACACAGGTTGATTAAATTTTTCTTCTCAAATAAATGACTTGAAGAATTGTAATCCTCCTTATAAGGAGGATTTTTTTTGTGAACTGGGCCTGATTTCAGGTGGTTCACCAAGTTCTAACTAGCAGGCTTTTTGCATAGTATTCACTGCTTAGTATTTAATGCTTTTTACGTGAAACATCTCAGTGATATAAGCCAGTTGTATGTTTTTACTCTCCAAATGGATGTCCTTTTAAGAGGCAAACCTAGAGTTGCACCTGGGTCTAATTATGGTTCTGGAGGGCAGGGAGGTATCCATGCAAACATTTGTGAAACACCCAGAAGTTTCAACTGCTTGCATGAATAAAGTACTAAGTCATGAAAGCACTCACAAAATAGAATAATACGTTACCAATAGTAGCCATATGACTTTACCATAAATATTCATAAAGCTATTAGTGCCTTATTTTTTTTTACTGTTCCATTACTGCCAAATGAAACTATACCACAAACCTGCACCTGAGCAGTCACACAAATATATCCTGGAGATTTTGAGAGGTGTTAAGCAACTGGTAAGACCAACATGCAAAATGTGTTTCTAGGACTGACATTACTTGGGTTCAGTCCTAAAGTACACCAAAGAATTCAAACATAGAAGTTAATGATTTTCTTCGTGTGGCTGAACACAAATAACTGCCTCCACTTTTAGAAGCATGATACTGTTGATTTGCACCAAGGATAAATCATTTATATGGGATGTCCTTGATATGCCTGATCTTATGAGATGCTATCAACACTTTGAATGACAGAGTAAGGATATTTTCCTTCATTTCCATAGAATTCAAATCTTCCTGTTCACTCCTCTTTGAGCTGTGCATGGTCTTGGACTTCAGTAGTATGAGCAGCTGGTGAGGAAGGAGGGTACAGTCATCATAGACATTTAAACATAGGCTTAATTATTCACTATGTGGCTGGTCTCCCAGGAGGTTGCTCTCCACTTCTGTGTTGTGATCTACTGTCTGCTGAAGAATGTACAGCTCCAGGAGAGTGACTGGGTAGCTGTGTCCCTCCCCACATGCTCCAGGCTACCGAAACACATTCCTCCCTGTTGAAGGAATGAGAAGCAGCCCCACTCAGGGGTGCAGAGAGACCAGATAGGCTGGGTTTTTAGTACGGCAGGAGGAGAGGGAGTTGCTCTGGGGCAATTCGCTCACAGTGGTGGGCTAGGCTCTGCTCCCTGGAAACCCAAAATCTGGTATTCTCTGTGTGATGATATTTTAAACATAATTGGAAAAGAGGCAACAGGCATCACATTCACCTATACCTACTCACAAGCTGATGATATGGATAACAGAAATAGAGTACTACGTGAAAAAATCACAGCAAATAAATGATTCAGACCTTTGAGGACATGAATAAATTGCATCTGCTTAAAAGCCATGCTAATGGGTTCATTAGTTTTTTTTCTACACGGTTGGTTGTTCAGTGAACATAAATATATTACATGTCATTTTTTTATTCTAGAGGTACATGTACATCTGCTGCACATAGCCAAGGGGACATCAGCAGAAAAGAAACTGGAAAAATTGTAAATCTACGACAAACTAGAAAATACTACTGCTACTGCTTAAATCCTACAAATTATTATTGCAGATATTGATTTATCCTGCAGAAAAACACTGTTAGCAGATGAGAATTAATTTTACTGTACCTGCATTTTCAAAAACTACAGAAGAGGGGGTATCTGATCCCAGAAAATAATTTTATGCAGCCAGTGATTTAAACTACATTGGCTTCATCAGCAGAGAGGAAACAAGACAAGGAGTCAAATTAATTTTTTCTGGAGCAAACAAATTTTATTTTCCTGCTCCCAAGAAACAGCAGTGAAGGACAGAGTTTTCAATGCAATAAGCTTACAGAAGGCAAGAAGTGCCAGATCGTAATTAAAAAGTAAATAAGGAAAATTAAGTGATGTACTGAAAATGAAGGCAAAAGTGAAGAGAGGCTTTAATTGAGGGACAAGTCAGAGAAAAGCAATTAAGGCACCATTTGGAAGTAAACAGCAGAGATGGCAGAGCATAAATCATCCTCTAAGGAAGCCTCTCTCTAGCTCATTAAATACTTCAAAATTATTTATTGTGAGCAGCTCCCTGCTCACCTTCCCAAACTTTGTGCTATGTGCCACAGTGCTTGGAGTAGGAGGAGCACTCCAAGGTTGGCCAGTTCTCCTCTGGCCACAGAGAATGGTGACAGGCTGATACCTTCATCCAGTAGTGTGCTTTTCTAGTTGACAGTACGTTCTCAGCCACTCTCATCTTCAGCCCTAAACTGTCAGAGACTCTTGCTCTGCTTTCTGACAGGTGGTTTGCAAAAGCTTACATGCGATGCATTTATCATGTAAGATGAAAGGCAAAAGAGAGAAACTCTGTTGGAGTTCCTGGCCTCCTTGGGAGGGTTGTGCTCGGGTTTCAGGGCCATTATGCCAGTGACACATCTCTCAAACCTCTGCTCTCTGCCACAACCTGTCCCAAACGTGTAACTTTGCATGATGGACAGAGGAAATGCAACACAAAGCTCAAACTGAGGCTCAGGGCAGTCAAAAGGGGGTTTTGGAATACGGGTCTCCCATTCCAAGACTCGCTCCACAGCTGCAGCACAGCACCAAGGCTTTGCTCCCACTTCTTTCTCTCCACGTCATGCTCAGCCTGGGTATTACAAGGAAGAGGCCACAATGTACTAAGTAGTGATGTGGGTGGGACTAAGAGGTGGGACCTAAGAACACAAGACTACATGGGTGTGCCTGATGCTTGTTTAACAGATGCAATTCTCTCAGCACTCAGAAGAGTTGGGATTAATCATTACAACCCAGACTCTTCCTCTTGGCATATCAAGGGATGTGACTCTTATTGTGCAACTTGTTTGCTTTCAGATTAGAATAATTCTTCAATAATTCTTCCTATTTGTCTCTAGTGCTGCTTGCTGCCTATGGGCAGAGCCATTTGGCAGGTGTAGCCAGAAGTATCTACTGCTCTACACTGATTCCTCTGTGCAATTCATAATTTCATTGACACTTGTAGCTGCTGATATTTGGCTTGGAAGAGACTTCAAAGAATCTATTGAGGAAAAAATGCTCATTTCTCCTCACTTTTACTCCACTCTCAGAATATGGCCCACCATCCTTCAAGACTCCTGCCAAATATAAATCAAAAAAGCTAAAAATACTCAAAAGAGAGCTGGGGGCAGATTCTCAGGCCAAGTAGCACCTCAGAGAGAAATAAAAGTTGCCTCAGCAGATGGTTAGAGCTCCTTTGAATGTAAATGTTAATTTATGGAGCAAAGCCACATAATTCTGAACATTCACTTGAGGTTTACAAGAGTAAAGTGTTTTCGTATGTCTGTGTATCTGAGGCATGGGTAGGGATGCACTGCTCACACAGGTGGATGCTGGAGCACTCCCACAACACTGTCATAGGTCAGACCCCACAGAGCCCTTCTAGATAAGTAAGTAGAGAGAAGCCCTGAGCTGAAAATCCTTGTTTGTTACTTGCATTTAAAGCTTTACTGTTATTTTGCTTCTCTCTCTCAGTCTTTCTGTTTCCCCAGTTAAATACTAGGCACTTGGAACAATAGCTGTCCTAGTGTAAGATTAGCTAATGCCCCAAAACTCTCTTTTTTAAAAAAGGAAATTCTTTTCTACACCCAAGAGGCAGGGTGGGTGGGAGAATGGATTCTGCTACATGCTCAGTTTGAAAGCATAAGTGTATAAAAGGATGAACACCAGTAGCTTCTGTATCATTAGCTAATTTTTGCATACTGATACATCAGCACCATAAAGTGCCTGGTAGCTTAAACATCATTATGCTACTGCAGGATTTGACAACTTATATCACATCCCACTTGGGCAGATCTTGGGAGAGGGCATGGCTAAGAGATGAGTATAGAAGGAAGTAAAAGGGGCCAGCTGCACTGCAAATCTTTGTCTCCCTGCAAGGCAAGGGACATCATTGGTCCATCAGTTGCATTTTTCTCCTTTAACAACATCTCCAACCTCTGCTGAGCTGCTGCCAACAATGAAGATTTCTCCAGCATGTTTTTTCTGCTACTTTTTTTTGTGCTCCATGGCTTGTTTCAAAGTATGAAGTTTGAAACAAGTTTGAAACTACATAAAGTTTTTTGGGAGTTATGTCTATGTCTTTCAAAGGGTGAAAAGGTGAGGAAAAGGAATACACAAAGTTACAGGTTTTCCAAGGTGTGAGAAATATTTTTAAATTATTTGAAATATCACTTTTCTGTATCAGAAATACTGTGCCCAGCAAGACTAGGGAAGAGATTCTTCCCCTTCTCTTGGCACTGGCAAGGCCACACCTCGGGTACTGTGTTCAGTTCTGGGCCCATCAAATCAAGAAGCACATGGAGGTCCTCAATTCAAGGAGGACATGGAGCAAGTCCAGAGAAAGGCAATGAAACTGGTGAAGGTCTGGGGCACAAGCTCTGCGAGGAGTGGCTGAGGAAGCTGGGATTGTTTAGTCGGCACAAAAGGAGGCTCAGGGTGACCTGATCACTCTACATGAAAGGAAGATGTAGCTGGGTAAGGGTCAGTGTCTTCTCCCAGGCAGCCAGTGACAAGATGAGAGGACGTAGCCTTAAGATGCACCAGGGGAGGTTTAGGTTGGGAATCAGGAAGAATTTGCTCACAGGAAGGGTGCCCAAGGGGGTGGTAGAGTCACCATCCCTGGAGGTGTTTAAGGAAAACCTGGATGTGGCACTCAGTGCTGTGGTCTGGTTGACAAGGGCATCCCCTTGTTCAGTCATAGGTTGGACTCAGTGATCTCAGCGGTCTTTTCCAACCTAACAGATTCTGTGATTTTGGGAAATTTTTGGAGATCATGACCTAAGCGTGCCTGCCTGTAGACCGAATTTTTTGAATACAATGTAGAGGCTGTGAATTTGAAACAGAGTTTTATTACTCACTTTATTATTCTGAAACTGTTAAAAAGACCTCTGCTTGCTGCCACATTGATCTACTTGTAAGACAATTGTGAACCACTTCTAGAAGACCAGACATACATATATGCAATTATGTAGTAGATGAGGAAACTCACTTTGCCCTCGCACGAATTATGGTTGTCCCCAAAACTGTATCCCACACGCCACAATCATTTTTACAGCTTCCTCATGCACTTGGGAAGTGGACCCTTTAGTTTTTGACAAGAAAGTAAAAAAGTGTTTGGGCAGAGGGCATGAATCGTCCTCCAAACCTGTTGGGTTCTCCCCACTGGGTACAGAGGGGTTCTGGGAACTAGTTTAGACTAAGTATCTAATTGTTAAATAGAGATGTGTGGGATGACCTTTGGTAGGACACTAAAGTTGGCATCAAATATTAGTTATCCATACAAATAATTTGTTACTTTATTATACCAAGACAATCCAGTCTGTAGCATCTGCTAAGTATGCCTGGATTCATAATGAAAATGCCAATGATTTCTGGTAAAAGCCTTGCTACCATAGTAGGCCACAGATACGATTTTGCTTCAGTTTTACTTTTCAAGGAGTCTTTATGCTGCACACGAAAAATCTTTGATGAATTACATAGCTAAATAGTATGAGAATGGAAGTTATTGCAGATAGTAACATTAATTCATATCCCAGCTTTTATTTTAAGATCCTATTTTGCCTGAAAGGGCGCAGTGTAAGTTAACCTTAGTATTATGATTTACCACAGTGAACTTATATAGTTGACTAAATTGCCTATAGAGCTGCAAATATTAATGAAGTGTTGGCAATAGACAGCAGTTGTGAGTTGTGTGACTTGGCTTGCATCTATGAATATTAATGAAGCCTGATGAGCAGTGGTTTTGGCCGTGAACAGTGTTATAGGTGTAAAAATGTAAATATTAATGATGTGGAAAAGACAGTCCATTTAGTTGGGACTTGTGCTCTTTCCTAAACAAAAATATAACTTTCTCTCAGTGTTTTGATGGGGTTTTAAGCAACACCCTCAGCCATCGCTGCTGCTACAATAAAACCGTATTTTGACAAACGTCCATCCAAAATGCAAGACGTGGTTCCATTTCTGAGTTTTGAACACAGCCCTTTTGCCAAAGGCTCTCTCAGTCCCACCATCAGGGCTGCATTGCAAGGCTTTGAGTGGAGGTTGTAGCTGTTGAACCTTTGGCAGCCCCAGATGAACATCTTGTACTTTATACTATAAGCAGTGCAGATGGCAGCACTTATGTTTAACTTTTCCTGCTACTTCTCATGTAAAGCTTCAGTTTCAGTAGCTTTAACATTTCCCAGAGTTTTCTGGTGTGCCTGGCCCCAGCTCAGGTTTTCCATTTACCTATCAGTGCTGCAGGGAAGGGGAGGATGTGGGCCTCCCTGCACACCAAAGGGAGGGCAGCATCCTCTTCACCCTCATTCCTCTCTGAAGCCTGGGATGTGCCCTGATGGTGCTCCAGCAGATCTGCTCTGTCTCTTCTATGCAATTCCTGGTATAAATCAGGCCAAGCTCCTACTGTGCAACTTGTGGAAGGGTGAGTGCAGTGCTAGAGTAGGTGCAGCCTGGAAAACCATGAAACCCACTGGTATCCTCTCTGATTATGTAGTGTGTGTTAACATTTATGAGATGTTTAAGCACTTTCCATTGCTGTGCTGTTAGACATACATGTGATGATTTCCAGAAAAAAAAGCACCAGGATGAGGAAGCTGGAGATACGAAAAATACTCCAGAAAAGGGTTATTGTTATGAGCAGTTAATCAGGATGGGATAACGCTTCAAGGCAACTCAGTTTCCTTTAGCTGAGTTTCTACAGACAGGCACAGGGGATTCTGGAAGAGGGCAGAAAATGCTCACTTCCATACTTGTTACATTTGTTGGCTTTTTAAGCAGAAAAAATAACACAAGTCCACTGGGAGAAAAAAATTTGGGCAAGAGATCTGAATTAGGAGAGGAGGTATTGTAGGGTACTAAAAGGAGTACAGGAGCTGCAAATGCTCACCTTTGTCAGAAAAGAGAAAGCAGTACTTTGAGATTTCAATTCCCTTTTAGGACTTCCATTTGGGAGGTTAGGTAAACACAGTTATTTCTAGATGTCCAGTAATGAATATTAGATGAAACTACATTTTCTAATAATTGTCCAGGACTTCTTGACATAGCTCATATCTTTACTTCAGTTCCAGTAAAGCCTACATTTTCTGTAACAATCACAAAACTACACTAAGAATGTCTTTTCCACGCCTTTCTTTCTCTTTTTAGTTTATGACAATTTTTGTCAGAGTGTTTCTATTAAAAAAGAAATGGCTTTGTAAAATGACTGTAATCCAAATGGAGTTTGTAACCGTAGTCCAAATAATGTAACACTTTGACAGAAAAAAGGGAGCATGAAAAAATGCAAGAAAAAAGTCTTTACTGAACTTTCTTCCTTCTTTCTTCTATGGACACAAAGCACAATGGTAATAGATCCAGCATTTGTCTGAAACCTGTTAAGAAAATGAGTGGTTTTGAAGATCTGTCTTTAAAGACAAGAAGGAAATGATGAGTTTCTTGTATCAAGACTGTTGAAACCAGGCCATAATACTATCTTGACGCTGCTTGAGAATTGAGAATTTAGCCAGACTAAGCTTTCTCAAAAAGACGTTAAATCATAGGAGGAAAGATTTTTAGGTTGCCTGATACTGTGTTAATTGGGTTTTCTAATCCAGATAAAGCCTGTTGGTTTGTAAATTATTTTCTGTCTTAGAGTGAAGCATGGAGAGCATCCTGTCTGACACTCAAACATTCATTAGTGTTATGGATATCCCTATGCTTGCTACAGATATTACTGTCTAAAACTTATCTTCAGCCTATAGGATATGTATTTATCTTCTAGATTAAATTGATAAAATAATTGCATGACACTGATATTTTTAAAATACTTTTAATGCAGATGTAATTGTGTACCATGTCTTAACAATTTTTATTAGTGCCTTGCAATTTGTCACATTAATCAGCAATATTGGCATCACCCGTGAGCGTGTAGGTGTGTGTTTTTATCTATTTGTATGGGAGGGAAAACTGAGAATCAAGGCTTTGCTCTTTGATATAGCCTCATGATTAGACTAATATGTAAAAATGAAACAAGATATAGTCATCTGTCTTTACATAATGCTATTATAAAGGATCTCGTTCCTAAAACATCATGTAACTTTCATTTGTTTTTCCATCCAGTTGCTATTCAACCTGCCAGCTTATTATGCTTTTTCTCTCCAGATATTAGCAGTCTTGTTCATCTTGTCCCTTTGCTCATTTGGGATTACCTTCAAATCAGTAAATTCATTTCCAAAGTGAGGCCTCACAAACACATCTGCTTCCTCGATTCGCTACTGCCCAGCAATAGCTTTCAGGAAAAAATTCACACAAAGCAGGCTCTCCTTCCTCCCATTTAGAGCTACATTTCACTGGATAAAACCATGGCCAACAGGTATTAGCATTCTCTGTACATCTTCACTTTGAAGAGCTGAAAAAATTGCTTCTGGGTTTTATTTAACCATTATTTTTACTGCATAATATGATTATGAGTAACATAGCTCTCTACATATTAGGACAATTAATTATTATTTGAAGTCAGCTCATTTCTGTAGAGGCACAATTTTCTGTATAAGACAAAGAGAGGACAAAAGCAGCTGTATTTTTAAATGTCTACTTGCCAAAAGAAAAGAAGATTTTTCTCTATCTGACTACACCACCTAGCTAGTATGCTTAAGAGTTTCCTACTGCTTAATGTAATTAGACTAATTTAATTATGTTTGAAACCTGACCTAAGGGATGTTCTCACTATTTTATCTGAATGGTGGAAACTTTTTTACTATGGAGACCATGAATGGTAAATGACTCATATTTTTATTCCTATGGAGGTACAAGCTTTCCAGAGTTGTAAATATGCAAGTACTTACACAGATATGCTTACATGCATAAATGCAGTCAAATGAAAAATAATCTGCTGTTCAGTCTAGTGATTTCAACTGCTCTCACAAGCACTATTCAAGCAATTATAATCATTGGCACAGGCTGATTCCATAAATAAAGACTACTAGACTATTTACTCTTTTCTAGCTATCAGGACAGCTACTATCTTTCATAGTGTGTACACAGGGATTGCTTAAACTATCAGGTTGGAGCTTTCAGACATAGTATGACATTTTATTTTAAAAACATGAATAAAAACTACACTGTTTGTTTCAGATGGTTTGATGGCTTCTTGCTTCTTGAGGCATGGAAAACAGCTGTGTTCACAGTCACAACTGGGCTATCACTGCTGTGGTCTCTTATCAACAAGCCCTGGAATCTGTCATATAACCTGAAACTGTTGCCCAGATGCATCAATGGGGATGGTTCCCACAGTTATTGTTCTGTGTTCAGACCACAAAATCTGAACACAAGATCTGAAGAGAACCCACACTGGCTTAGACCAAAGATGCATCATCCCAGAATCTTTCCTTCGACACTTACCCAGCAGGGAAGGAGGACAGCCCAATGAGGAAGATTGTTTCCCCAGAGTGAGGCTTATCCCTTGCATCTCTAGAGAACTGATCTTTAATTTTCCCAAATGCAGAAAATTTTTGGTTGGCTGGGCCATCTTCATGGGAGGAGAGGAGAGG
>WAAE01003102.1:0-46348 GCA_013400495.1 Nicator chloris
AAAAAAAACAAAACTAAAAAACATTCAAACTGTCACAAAACCAATCTACTGCATTTCAGGTGAGAAGAGATGTGATTTTTCTCTCTCGGCATTAGAGCCTTTATTCAAAACAATCCTGAAGCAAACTGTCTCCCTGGACAGAGCAAAATGACAGTATTGTGGGTCATCTTAAAAAAAAACCTAGATGTCTGGATCAAAAACAGACTAGCCACCCTTTCCCATGGCTTATGCCAGAAGCCTGATACCTCAGCAACTCTTAGTGCTCAGTGTGCTCTGGGTGGCTACCATAAATCAAGCAGCAGTTCACCTTTCCCCAGTGTCATTTCACCTTTGACCACCAATCCTTTCCTTGCAAAAACTACTGGCTTCCACAGTTTCTGCAAGGAAATGTCTGAGTAAACAACAAGTTTCTTCTTAGCCCCAAGGTTTGTCTTGAGCCTCTCTTTCGAGTTGTAATATTTGGGACTTCATCCCTCAAGTGATCTACCAATGTCTCTTCCATACCTGCTGAATGGTTTATGGTCTTGACTACAGGTATATATCATTAAGTAGACTCATTTGAGCTGTTAAAAATATTGAAACCTGTGTACATCCAAGCTTTCAGTGCTTCTCAAAAAAACCCAAACAGATCAGCTCAAATTTAGAGTGCATCACTTCACTAAGCAAGTCTCACTAAAATCTAGGATGGCAACAGTTTGTGCTACAGCAAGTCACAAGAAAGTTTCTACATTCTCTCAACAGATTTAAACTGCAACTCAAATCTCTACTGACAAGAGAATTACTTCATTATATAAATGGATCTACATCAGATTATAGCAGTGGTAGCCGTAATAGTAACACCATGATAAATAATAATTAATCCAAATATTTCCACAGTCCCCTTCAGATGTCAGCCTTCAAGCACTCTGTAGATGAAGGTAATAACCCTATCCTTGGCAGGGAAGAAAACTGAGATTCTGCAGTGTAACAGCATTTGTTCAAGAAGGAGCAGTTGCAGATCTCAGACATTTCCCTGTTACTCCCTAACTTTCTTATTTTCTTTAATGGGTCATTATACACACCTTACAATTTGGAAGTTTGATGGTGCTTTTGGGTTTAGTAGCTTCAAAAGCTTCAAAAGATCTGTCATGTATCAAAGAGGCATTTAATATCTCAGACCTTAGGACTAGCTGAAGTCTAACTCCTGCTGATGAGAGGACTTTATAGAGGTGTGTGGTAATTTAGCTACACATTGAAGTACAAGGTCTGCTCTTTGGTTCTTAGCTGTCGAGTAGTAAATAAAAATTTATGTGTAATGGCACAATACCTTCCTTGGGCATGCTTCCAATTCCTGCTCCAAAGAGCCTGGAAAACTGCTAAGAGCAGCTCAAGTGAAAAGAATGAGAGGAGTACTCCAGCACTGACCCAGCCATGTTCTTGCCTTTGATCACTCTCACTTCTATTGTCCTGGAAATATGATTGCATCAACTCACCTTTTATCTTCTTCTATTTAATCTGCACTGTGTCTGCAGCTGAAGCAAAATCATAGTCTACCTATGGATTCTAGATCACCTTGAAATACCACACTAGCATTGATTTCCAAAAGCAGATCTTGATAATAAAGGCAGACAGCAACAAACAGACACAGGAGACATTTTCCAAGCAACTAAAAAATTCTGTAACTCAGTTTCAGTGCAGAGATTTACCAGAAGGCTGAAGGCCCCCTAATCTACATCCCTTATCCCCTACTTGTCCTATATCCAAGCAGTAGTATTACACATATTATTAACACTGGACTTAATTTACTTTCTGGTAAGAGAGAGCAGTCTATGGCAGCACAACAGAGGAACATGAGGAAGGAACAGTGCAGGGGCTAAAAAGAAACACTGAAACATTTTACATGGCTGTAACACAAAAACCACAACTCTTCTTTCAGAGCACCTGTACTTCAGGCAGCACCCTTTATTTCGACCATGTGACTCCCTCAGGGAAGGAGTGATGAGGACAAACAGCAGTGCAAATAAATAAGTCCATGTAATTTGTATCAGTCTGGAAGGAGACAAAGCTGCAGTTTGACTCGGACATGCAAAGAAAGTTTTACATTGTTGAGATTTTTCTTGGGGTTGTGATGCATTGTCAAAAATAACCTACCCAGCCTTGCTCTAGAGCACAAGAACTCTGCAGATAGTTTTTGCAAAGGCAAAACTATCCAACAGGATGAGCTGCAGAAGAAGATAAAGATAAAATAGTTAAAAACCCCACTGTTTCTTAAATCTTGACCTCTCCGTATAAGTGCGTAACAACATGTGCAAGCTTGTATCTACACACACCTACAAAGAGATCTCAGATAAAATATTTCACTTCATCTACTTCTCTCCATGCCAAAAGAGCCCCTGGTAGACATGAACTGGACCACTTAATTACCTACTGCAGGATGATCAGATACAGCAATGATGAACACACAGTAAGGGTCTAAACAACAGAAGAGACAACTTCAGCAAGTTGATATATTTTATAGTACTCAGAACAGCATTCTTTTACATAAGTAGCAATGGTCAAGGTTTTAAACAGCTGATGTCCATTTTACTAGTATTAGGAGATATGGCATTTTCCTAAGAGTCAAAATTCATATTTTCCACATTCATTCCCACTTAGAGTTGTAGTCTGAAAATGTCTGTCTTTCAAGCAGAACAATCATTAAACGTTTTTTGGGTTGGAAGGGAACTTCAAGATCATCGCGTTCCAACTCCACTTGCCATGTACAGGGATACCTTCTACTAGACCAGGTTGCTTAAAGCCCCATTCAACCTAGCCTTGAACACTTCCAGGGATGGGGCTGCCACAAGTTCTCTGGGCAAACAGTTCCAGTGCCTCACCACCCTCAAAGTAGAGAATTTATTCTGAATACCTACCCTAATAACGTCCTCTAAACCTACCCTCTTTCAGTTTAAAGCCATTTCCCCTTGTCCTGTCACTACATGCTCTTCTAAAAAGTCTGTCTCCAGCTTTCTTGTAGGCCCCTTTGGGTACTGGAAGGTGCTCTAAGGTGTCCCCAGAGCCTTCTCTTCCCCACGCTGAACAACCCCAACTCTCTCAGCCTGTATTCATAGCATCCGTCCTCTGATCATCTTCATCGCCTTCCTCTGGACTTGCCCCAGTAAGTCCATGTCCTTCATATGTTGGGGCCCTCAGAGTTGCCCACAGTAGTCCAGGTAGAGTCTCACAAGAGCAGAACAGAGTAAGAGAATCACTTCCCTTGATCTGTTGCTCATGCAGCCCAGGACATGATTGGCTTTTGGGGCTACAAGCAAACACTGCTAGCTCATGTTGAGCTTCTTGTCAATTGACACACCCAAGTACTTCTCCCTAAGGCTATTCTTATTCTGTTCTACACCCAAGTCGGTGTTTGTGCTTGTGATTCCTCTGACTCAGGTGCAGTACTTTACACTTGGCCTTGTTGAATTTCATGAGGTTCACACAGTCCTACCTCTCAAGCCTGTCAAAGTCCCTCTGGATGGCATCCCTTCTTTCCAGTGTGTCAACTGCACCATACAGCTCATCAGCAGACCTGCTGAGGGTGCACTCAAGCCCACTGTCCATGTCACCAATGGAGATGTTAAATCACAATATCAACCCCTAAGGAACACCAGTCACCACTGACTCCCTAGGACATCGAGCCATTGAACACATTTCATCGAGCGCAATCATCCAGCCAATTTCTTATCCACGGAGTGATGCCTCCGCAGTTTAGAGACAAGGATGTCTTGCAGGACAGTGTCAAATGTTTTGCACAAGTTCAGATTAATGACACCAGTCTCATCTCTCTTATCCAGTAACACTGTTACCCCACTGCAGAAGGCCCCCAAATTTGGCAGGCATGATTTGCCCTTCATGAAACCATGTCACACTTGTCACCAATCACCTCCTTATTTTCCATGTGCCTTAGCACAGTTTTCACAATTATCTGTTTCATGACCTTACTGGGCACTGAGGAAAGGCTGTCTATCTTGTAGTCCCCATTGTCTTCCTTTTTCCCCCCTTTTTAAAAATGGTTATATATCCCTATTTCCATTACATTTTTTTTAAATATATAGCAAAAGCAGAAAAGGACAAGACTGAAATTTTATTTCCTGCACATTTACTGTATTGTAACATTCATGATGTAGAAATGCAGCCTTAGCATTCAGTAGAGGTACTTAGTGTCAAGGAAAGGATTATAAAGATATGTCTGAGCATGTATCATACCCTTGTTCCTTCTAACAAGTCACTGCGCCTTTATGACCCCCTTTCAGAAGGGCATCCTCAATCTCCTTTGGTAATTCCCTACCCTACCTTCAAAACATCCATTTCCCCTGAGGACAGCCTGATGCTGAGTTTGGAGAACATAATGAAATAATTATGGTCAGTGTAACACCTACACTTGCATCAGAAATTCATGTCCTTTTAAATGCATACAATGTCAGTTAAAACTCCTGTACCTGGAAGGTGTAGATGAAATATGTACTGATGCTCAAGAACAAAGGATCTCATTAGCTCTCCAAGCACAGTGCACTGCAGCTTGTCATTATCCAATGCATTCCTTGCAAGCCACTGCGTGGGGGATATGACAATCCCTGAGGCTGCATTGCAGAGAAATATTATCTACACTCAAGCAGTACCAGAAACAGAATATCGCCCAAAACTATTTGTCATTGGCATCTCCTCTAGTATGAAAGATAGAGGGCAAATGGAACAAACTACAACAAAAACAACAGCAACAACACAAACAAACAAAAAACCCAACCCACTGGTGAAGCACAGGAATATTGCCTTTGAGTTAATTTAATTTATTGATAAAAGCCATTTATGAGACACCTTTCTGCCTCATCTAGGGCAACAACCCAATAGAGGATATATCCTAGATGAGTCATGCATCAACACGTTGCAATGTGAATTTCTTGGTGTTAATAGGGAGTTCAAAAAAACATAAAGAGAAAAGGTAAGTTATTAATCCAGTTTCCAAAAAATTTTAATATTGTTTCAACTGTAACTGTTCTAAAAATGGTTACATTTTACCTGCTGTACAAGAGAGATTTCTGATACAAGACCCGCAGACATTTTGTATATAGATGTAAAGTGATAATGATAACTACAGCACCAAACAGGACAATCCCTCATGCTGCAGTGGTAACAAGAGTTCTTGCAGATGAGCTGAGCGTGGATTCAGGAAATAGACATTCTGGGACTGAAGCTATTAATTTGACTCCAGAGAGTCCTATGGCTGTGTATTGCAGACGGATTCCTCCTCTAGAGCTACCTGCTGCTATGAACTCGAACAGACACCCTCTGCAGGAGTCCTTCTAAATGTACCATTCCACCCTCCAAAAAACTGGAAACTTACAGAGTTATTTTGCTGTATATTAGTTGCCCCAGAGTTGGCAGTTAGAGAAATCCACCAGTACTGCAATAGAACATTAACTCCAGTGCTTTTGTCACAGGAATTGAGCAGCTGGACTTCCTGCATAACCTTGAATAAACTACCATCTCCTGTCCCCCAGCTGTCATGCAGGATAGCGCATTGTCCACTTGGAAGGTTGCTGAGAGGCACTAGTGCTCCCAATATCAAGATACTGACAGCCTCACATGGCCAAGCATAAATATCATGGGAGCACCACAGAAAAGCCTAGTCCTATGTGCACAACACAGTTCTTTAGCATTGTAGTAGGTTGACCCCAGCTGGGTGCTAGGCACCCATCAATGCCATTCTATCACTCCCTTCTCCAACTGGATAGGGGAGAGAAAATATAATGAAGGGTTCATGGGTTGACATGAGGTCCGGAGAGAGCTCACTTACCAAATGCCGTCATGGAAAAAACAGACTTAAATTGGGGAATTTATTACTAACAAAATCAGAGCAGAATAGTGAGTAGTAAAATAAATCTTAAAACCACCATCCCTCATCTCTGTCTCCTTCCCAAGCTCTACCTCCTCCCTTCCAGCAGTGCAGGGAGACAGGGAATGTGTGTTATGGTCAGTTCATCACACATTGTTTCTGCCACTGCTCAGGGAGAGTAGTCCTTCCCCTACTCCAGCACAGGAGTCAGTTCTCTATGAATTTCTCCAATGTGAGTCCATCCCACAGGCAACAGTTCTCCAAAACCTGCTGCAATGTGGGTCCCTATTCCATGAGGTGCAGGCCTTCAAGAACAGCCTGCTCCAGCGTTGGTCCCCCACAAGGTCACAAATCCTACCAAGAAACCAGCTCCAGTGTGGGCTCCTCTTTCTCCGCGTCTGCAGGTCCCTGTGAGGAGCCTGCTCCCCCATGGGTTTTCCCACAAGTTCACTGCCCTTTCTTGGGCATCCACCTGCTCTGGTATGGGACTCTTCCACGGGCTGCAGGTGGATCTCTGCATCTCTGTGGATCTCCATGGGCTGCAGGGGCACAGTTGCTTCACCATAGTGTGCACCACAGGCTGCAGGGGAATCTTATCTCTGGCGCCTGGAGCACCTCCTGCCCCTCCTTCTCCACTGATCCTGGTGTCTCCTCTGTTCCTCTCACATATTCTCACTCTGCCCTTCTCTGGCCTCAATTACATCTGTGCAATAATTTTCTTTTCCTTCTTAGAAATGTTATCACAGAGGCGTTACTATCATTCCTGACTGCTGCGGCCGTGGCCAGCCGCAGGTCCATCCTGGAGCCAGCTGGTCTTGGCTCTGTCAGACACGGGGGAAGCTTTTAGCAGCTTCTCACCGAAACCACCCCTGTATTCCCCAGCTACCAAAACCTGGCGACACAAACCAAATACAATTGTAAACTACCATTCTTTCAAATACTGCTATTTATCAATCCGGTCTCATTCTTGTCTATTTATTCTGCCACTTTCTGCTGTGCTCCAGAGGCTTCTGTATATAATCAAGTCACAAACATGTTTTACTGTGGTCTAAATTTTGTTTAATAATAATTTCCTGAGTAGCTTTAAACAAAACTAATTACACACACAGAGACATGTATACAAAAAGAAACCACCACTAACTCTACTTATTTTTTTTAAGGACTCTTCAGTTACTAAATGTAAGTAAAATTGCAAAAGAAACTCAAGCATGACAAGGTACAGAAATTGTGCCTCTCTAGCACAGACAGATATCTCTGCCACCGTTGACATAAATCTTCTATCCACACAAGAGTATTTTTCCCTCATGCAATATATTTGTGAAATCCCCAGGCATATTAAAGTTCTGGAAGTTGAGGGAAAAGAACAAGCTAGAATGAAAGAACTAACCCACATATCCATAACGTATTACATGGCTAGTGAAGCAGACACAAATAACAATCATGTCCTGCTTCATGAGAGCCTTGCCCACATATTGAGCCCCAAGCTGGCACAGAGGGCCTGCAGCCTAGCATGGCAAGTACACAAGGCTGAGGGTGAGCTGCCTTAGGGTTGGATGTTACTGGCATTACAGACTGACAGGCAAGCTTGTCAGGAGGCAATTCATTCTCCTAAAGCTTGAACCATTCCCAACACAAAAGAAGAAGAATGGTTACAGGACAATTTTTTCAAACAGCCATAAAAGTTCTTCCCTCTCTCTGCTTTTTTGGGCTAACAGGTCAGTCTCTCTCCTGAGAATCGTTAATCACTTGCTCATTGCTGGCTGAAGTTAATACCATTTCCACAGTTATCTGTGACCTCAAGATTGCTCCCTTTGCTCTTTCATGACACTAGGGTCACAGGAAGAGGATTGCATAACATTGAGCCAGAAAAACAGAAACTGAAGCCAAACAGAAAATCAAACTGTGATCTCCCTTCCCTTGCCCATCTTTTGCCTTTTCATTCTTTAATTAGTAAGGACAGTCAAAATAGACCTTTTCCTTGTTTTAGTTTGCTTGTGTGTTTGTTTCTGGCAGAAGAAATTTGTCCTTCCTGCAGAAGAACCAACTCCACTCTTACATAAATAAAATCCATTTGTGTAGATGGAAGTCCTTTTGAGAAGTTTCAGCACAACTAATTTTAAAAATTAAAGACTAGGAAAGCCAGAAGCAAAACTTGTTTTGATCTCACAAAAGTATTGAGGAGCAAAGACATTTATTTGGGTATATTTTCCAAGAAACATTTAGGAAATGTGAAGCTACTACTTACATTAAGTACATTAGTTGACCAGCATAGGGTTAAATTTATCAGAAATCTAGCAAAGCAAAGTAAAGATAAATTTCCTGAAGCACACAGGAAGATACTGTTAACCAATCATTGTTCTTTCTTAAATAAATGCTCACATACTAAAATGTATCACCTATTGCTGTGCTATGTAAGCAGGTTTCAACACTGAACAGCCTGGTGATTTACAGATGCCTGGATTAGAGAAGAGAAGAAAAAAGAAAGAGCCCAGACAGCTCTTGTCAGCACTATAGAAGAGTTTGGCAGAAGACTTGAGAAGACAGAGAAGCTACTAAGGATGAATTAAACATACTTGCAACCCTTTCATACCATATCTGACTAGGATAATTCACAATTGCAGTTTACAAGTCCATACAAGTTCTTGAATTTCATAGGAGTGTTTAGTATCTTTCCATTTAAACTGTGTAGTCCTGATTTTAAAATTGGACTTTGCATTTCACAGGGGGAAAAAAAAGAGAATTATTAATTTCCAATAGCAACTGTGCACACACAAAAAAATGTATATATGTGTCTCTCTCTTTCTGCTTTGTATGAAGGACCTAATGTGTGAAATGCGACTACCCCACACTCTGCTAAAAAACAGAGCAAACTAGACAATGGCAATCCTACATTAAGGAAAGTGAGAAAAAAAAATCAGCGTCAGAAACACAAAATAGGTATTCACAGTGAAACAAAAAGAAAATGAATATCCCTCAGTCTGTGGACTGATGATAGGTTTGCCATGATTGTTTTTTCCCCTGGGAGATTATGTCTCTCAGGAGGTAACATCCACTTAAGGGACAATGAACCACTATTTATATAAATGTCCATCACTGAAACTCTCTAAACAATTGCAAATATTGACCAGCATGCAGCAGATTAATTTGGCCTTACTGTCACTGGCATGTATTGTGGATAGCTATTGCAGAATAGCAGATCTCTTACATTCATAGGTGACACATCAGTATTGAATGTGAACTTTCCATCAACAACAAAAGAAGCATTTAATATTAACTTTGTTTCCCTAACAGAGACATATGCCTTCCTAATAATCTAAAGACAAAAGACAAGCAAGATGTTTTTCTAACAAAAACTAATATATTTTTGTCATTATACTAGGCACTACCTATGTAAATAGTACAATCCCATGGTAACAAAAGTTCCTCTCCACAAGGAATACCTCCAATAGATTCCAAAACACAAAGCTTTGTTCTACTATAACCATTTAAATGTGTTCTATAATGCACAGAAGCATTTTCCTCAGTTGCAAGAGCTACTTCAGTGTGGGGTTTGTTTTTATTGATATAACAAGTCCTTAAATTCAACTGCAAAGCAACTACGATTTAACTTAGTCTCAAATTTAACTTAGGAAGCTGTCTGATGTCAATTCTTGAAGCAGGGCAAGACAGCACTGAGCTGGAAGCATCCTGCTGCTGCCTCCGACATAAAGATCACAAATTCTGCAATCTCCTCACATTCACAGCTCTCCTTTGAAACCATAACTTTACAAGCCTGGAACAAACAAATATTTGTAAGACTCACTGCAAGACATGAATTGTTATAAGACAGGCAGGACAGCAGTATGTGGAACAGAACGCAGCAGAATAACTAATAGCCAATTTTCAGAAACATCAAGGGGGTACTGTTTCTTCTCCATACAGTTTTGGATGCTCTACACCTGAAAACCAGACCACAAGAGGAACTCAGAAAACAAAAGCAGGCAATGACTCTCTTGCTCCCTCTTAGCCACACCCTTTTTGGGTCTAGTAGTTCTAGCATTATACTCTTAATTGGCATATTCAATCATATTCAAATTCCCCTCTGAGATCTAAAGGAAAAGAGAAAATGTGTGTGTGTCTGTGGGCACTACTGTAAAACAGGAAGATGTAGCAGCAGAAAATTGATAATCAAAACTCTTTTCTTCCATAATGCATTTTAGTTTGTATCAAGATCTTATTTTGAACACATTTCAGAGATGTAAATCCGTGCTTTATTCTGCTTTGCTGCATCTTTTTAAGTGCTCCAGCAGGGGAGGAGGAAAGTTGCTGCGAAGCAGAATAATTAGGGACTTACACTATAATTGTTAAGAGCACTGAGCACAAAGGCAATACTAAGACAAGCTGCCTGAAGCTTTCTTGGCTGCAGGAAGTGGTGTTACCAAGGTAATCACTTTCAAACTGTCCAACAAGACTGCTGAGGAACTTTGTACTGAGAGGGATGTGTTGGCCAAAGTGTACTTCCTGTAAAAGAGAACACAGGCATTCACTGATAATTTGTAGGACTTCCATGTTTTGTCTTAGAGACGTGTTTCTAGCTTGCTGAAAGTTGAAAAGCTGAGCTCATTGTGAATATTTAAGATCTTCCCTATCACATCCTGAATCCTGCAGTTGATTTGAAAATCAGATGGGGTAAAGGAAAGCAATTTGACAATCACTGAGATGCTAATCAAATTAGATACAAAAAGGTTGGGTATGGCTTATATATACATATTCAGAGATTAAAGTGCAAGGATCCACACTTCTCCCACATTGCAGATAAATATATTTGCAGTACTTGTGCTTTCCTTCACAGGCCCCTTGTAGCACCTCATTTGGTGCCAGTACTGTTGTGTTTGCTGCAGGAATGCAGCCCTCCACTCAGCTGTGATGTGACATGAATTTAAGCCTGCCAGCTACTGCACTTAACTTGAGACCCACACAGCGGCTGTGGTTTGAATACAGGAGATTCACAGTGAAGCATCTGCTCTTCACCAAGATAGCAGCTGTTACACTAATCTGAGGCCTCTGTGCTAATTGCTACATGAACCGGTCACAGTAGAGCTAACTCCTGTCCCACACTACCCAGGTGTTAGATTATCCTGCTACAGAAAGTGGACAAAATCACACACCGATGGAAGGAGGTGACATGAAAGGAAGGGTGACAGCAACAACAAAAGGGCAGATGTAGATTTTTGATCAGTGGCAAAAGAGGCCTGATGTTGCTTCAGTGGCCCTGTGCTTTTCACATGGTGGCATGGCACAACCTCTGTCTGCTGGAAGACAGGCATCTGAACATGGCAAGTGGGACACCAGAGCCTAGAAATTACTCAGCTGCTCCAGCATTCTGATCATGCACCTTCCTTGAAAGCAGTAGGAAGGGTTTTCAGCAGACAGTGTTAAAGTGCCTCTTCTCTTTGCTATGTTTTCCGGTTTTACATAACTACCATGCTCATCCCAAGGTATAAAATCAAATAAAAACCCAGAGAGAAAAGATGCAGTCTCATTTTAGACAATATTTAGATTTGTCCATTTTATCTGAGTCAAGCTATGCCACAAAATTGTCTAGGAGCCACTTAAAAGTTTTTCGGTTCATTAAGAAAAATTTCAGAGATCCTATTTTCATGGGGCCTGTGGATGCAGTTTTACATAAAGGTGGAAGGACCTCCAACGTTTCTCCTTCCTAATGCCCTGTATTCAAGGCTGGAAGTAACTCCCTATGTACACAATTTTAACTGTATGTCTATGCTCAGGCTGCACAGGACATTGGTCAGAGTATGTATTTTCTCATGCTTATGTATCCTAGCATCAAGTAATCAATCAAGCATTTACCTCAGCACTAGAAAGTACCTAGTAAGTAGCTCCTCAGAATTTTTTCATTGTAACCAATGTGAACCCACCATGAAAGGAAGGAAGCACATTTTTGAGCAATAAAGCCTTTGTTAAAGACATAAACGCTACCACAACCTCTCTCTTCACAAATTTATACAGCTGTGAATTTAGCATCTCCAATAATCCTAGCTGCCACAATATCAAGGGATACTATGGCACTTCCAAAATTTTTTCTCCATCAGTTCTTTAGAAGTTTACATTAAAAGAAAAAAAAAGAAATCATTAAAATGTGATCAAGCAGTAAAGTCTTTTAAAAGCCACTTGAATGTCTTCACACCTCCAAAATTCTTTGTGGTTTTGGGGGGTTGAGGGTGGTGGTGGGCTTTTTGTAGGAATAAGTATTGAGTACAGTTCTTTTTCATATTAAAGGGTCTAGCTCTTTCTCCAAGCACAGCAGAGACAAGACAGCCTGTAAACTGTAAGCAGTCTTCATTCCTTATTGACATCTTTCTTGAAAAATGGTAACCTTTAACCTTGCAATATTATTTCTCAGGGGACTGATTAAATGAAAAGTCTGTTTTGGTCAATGGCAATTATAGCTGCAGACCTCATGGTAACCTTTAGTGTGTATATTCTGCCTTGCACACAATGCCAATTAAATGGTTGACTGTCGTTCCTTAGGTTCACCTAAAATTACATTGTCTTAAAAGATAAAATACTGTCTATGCAATTAATAATATGTCTCTTCAAACTGCAGTGCCAACAAAGATTTATTTCTTCCAGGCCAAAAAAGGTTAAAAGAAGAAAAACAATCTAAAACTTGATTTGTGAAGTACCTTTAAAACAGAGGAAACACAGGTTTATGATGTCGTGTGATCTGGGCTTTTTTCCTTCCTTTCACAGAGGGATTGTTTGAATCACAGTATTGGAGGGTTTTCTGTTGTTGTGGGGGCTTGATGGATTTAGTTTGGGGGGTTTTTTTAGCTTCCTGCTATATATATATCTTCTGTGTATCTCTTCTCCTGCTGCTTGTGTTAAGCTAAATCTCTCTGAGGTTCAGAAAAGAACTGATCTTTCAAATACATAGGATAAATAGTGTCTCAGGCCATTTAATGTCCCTCTATCTTGTCATTAGTGTTGTTAAATATATTAACAACATTTTAGCAAAAACTTATTTACATATTTGTGCCAAAGACAAATAAGAACTTGGTTATGCAATGACATTGCTAAAGAGTGACCCAAGGTATCACCTCAAAAGCCCCAGTTTACCGACCTCTGCCTCTGCACGTAGGAAAGCCTAGAAAGTTTGCATCTGCTATGCTCTTCCCTATTAGCTTTACAGCAGTGAAGTAGTGGAGGTTGGTAACATATTTCTTCCAGCCATTTCTAATGGCATTTTTCTCTGCTGTTTCTAATAGGAAATCCAAGAGAAGACCACAGGTTTTTTAACAGCTTTACTTTACACTAATTTGAATACCAATTTCAAATTTCTCATTTAAAGTATTTGTTCTTTACTGGTTAATAACATCATTCTTTAAAGATAAAGCAGATTTTAAATAGTTTGTGGTTAATTTTGTTAGGCCCTGCTAATTCTACATTTCTACTCTATTCCCTACTATGCATAAAGAGATATAGTCTCTTACAGAAAGACAAACTTGTAAATCAAAACAGGAGTTAGAGCAAAGCAAGCAACATTGCAGTACGCAGCCCATTTTTAAGTATCTCATCACAAATATCAAACATATTCACCAGTCTCATATGGATTTTCTGTTGTTTTCAGTTAACCTTTTTTCTGCTGGCCTAATTAAAAAAAAAAACAAAAAACCTTTCCACATCCCTGTCCAGTAATGCCCTTTGCTTAGTTGTTTTTCTGTTACTGTTTCAAATTAGGATAATTACACATCATGACTTTTGTCAGCCTAATGCAGCTTCCATCCAGAATACCTCTATTCATATTTTTTTACCTCAATACGATAATCTTATGTTTTAAGAATTTTAAAGCCTATTAAGTAGCATAATATCACATAATTCAATTAAATTTATGACGACATTCAAAACCAGCATGAAACACCAAAAATATTTTAAAAGCAAATACAGACAATCTAGCCAAATGAGACTAACAGGTATTAACCATGCAATGCTGTCAGCCAAATGTGAATATGATTATGAGCATGGAGACATCTTTTCTATTGTTGAAAAAAAGGACCTAACTGTTTTAAATTTGAGGGTTTTACAGTTTCTTCTTAACCCTCATCCTCCCCCGAAACCATCTTCAATGCTGCAGCACCTTTATTTATCATTAACACTGAACACAGTACTATCAAGTAAATCTCCAAAACTTCCTAAAGTGCAGAGATGACAACACACTATATATACCACTTGTCTTTTGTTCATTTGTTTGAAGCAAAGACCAGACATTGACTCATGGTGGATGTGTAGAGTAGTTCACCACCAAATAATACTTTAACCCTATTACAATCCATCAATTTCTACAGATTTCATCCCTTTGCTAGAAGATTCTACTAACAGATTCTTTGCTTTGCTACATGCTGTTTTGACCAGGAAATTAATGGGCAAACATAGGCAACTATCACACTTTTAAAGACAGGCTTTTGGTTTCCATCATATGGTGATTTCCAAACACTTGCTCAGCTTGACTGTGAACGATACAGTCATATTTATAGAAGTACTGTAAGTATCAAAGACACAGCCTTTCCACTGTAAACTATTTGAGCCACATCATTAACCACTATAACCTACCAGTGTCTATGTTCTGCAGCATTTGATGCTTTTAAATTTTACAATACTTTGTAAGGTATTGAAAAAGAAATACATCACTGCATGGCACATCCATGACAACAAAGCGCTTCTCACCCAGGTTATGTCAATCACCGGTATGTTTAGTCCTGCTCACACATATGTACGTGATTAATCATGCCTTTCAACTTCCAACACAAGACAAATTATCGTCAAATCAACTGCATTTATATTTCACATAATCTTACGTATATTTCAGTAGAACTACCATGAATAAATATGCAAGCCAGAACAATCTCTTGTTTATAACCACACTAGTTTTAAAGGTATTTGAGGGAACGATTTCCCATGCATTTACACAGATATTCCCAAAGTCTCGGTACTAAGATCCTAACACTGCTGAGAAAACCTGACATCAATAACATAATTTCCCAGGTAGCAAGACCACTTCTGTGACCACAGCAACAAGGATCACCACAAGCCATATTATCATTATGAAGTCCCGGTCAAGAGCAGACCAATAAGCACTGTCCCCAGAGCAGGGGCTGGGATGGGGGCAGGAGTCCCACAGCCTCTCCAGTGACCACCACTTTGGCTCCTCTTCAGCAAAACTCTGTCAAGCACAGGGCAGATTCCCTCACTCAAGCCACTAAACAGGAACTGCAACATGCACTGTGCTGACTTAGAAACTGGTACTTTAGCACAAATATAGGAACATCACAGAGTGAAGATAAATATTGCGTTGGAGTGGTCAGTGAGCCCCTGAACTACAGCTGTAACAACAGAGTAGCCATCACTTTGGAAGTCCTCACAGATTTTGGTTCCCTCCCAGTTCTTCAAAGTTTATACATTTATTAGGAGGTTACCCTTCCATTCGCTTCCTTAAAATTATCTTATGATCACCAATATACTTTTCTATAAAATAGGTTTATCTAGTTAAAATGAATAAAGAATAAGAAAGTGCTTTGGCACCACAAAGAGCAGCTAAAAGGAGAAGTTACAGCAGCATAACTAAAGTGGAAAGTATATTTACTCAAAAATATGCTGGCCAAAATTTTTACTCTTTCATTCAAGTAAAAATATAGCATACATTAAGAAACAGAAAAATAGAAGAATCCACTAAACCCATTTGAAGAAATACACTCTCAATCAAAAAGCAAAACAAAACAAAACAAAAAAACAAGTGCCAATGGCAATATTTACTGCATTTTTTCTCCATCCTTCCTTTGGCAGTATCTCTATAAAGAGTTGGAGAAAATTCGGAAATATTTCCTGTCACTTCATATTCATATAAATATTTTCTTTTATGAAAAGTGAAATGTACATGCATCAGTTGCCTGAAATCACTGCAACTACAACAGTGATTATTCCTCCTCCTTAAAACCAGAGCAGGAGCTCCAGAGGTACTTCAGAGGCTCTCCCATCATGTAGGACCACCTGACCATAAGGTTCTCAAGCTGAAACATCTGGAAGCTTTATAAGTGCACTTTAGTTGACAAGCAACAAAACATCACATGTTGGTTACTACTAAAATAACAGGAGCTACTGGAAATGTGATGCCTGGTTTCCTATAGACTCTCCTAGATTTTTTAACGCACTTACGCCCAAGCCCACTGGCCGGCCAGACAACTGACAAATGGGTGATGATGTTTCCACAGCTCCATGTGTGCCGGCTGTCCGGCTGGTGCAGGATGTGCATGCTCATTGACCAGCTGGCTGATGCCCAGCAGAGGCAACTGGGAGCCAGGATGTAGCTGCCTTTTCTCAGCGGGGAGCACTAATCAGGCTGTTCTCTTTTACCCAGCTACTGATTTTGTGAAATTTCTAGGAATCTAAATATATTTGAGACATCTCATTCCCTTGTTGATTTTTGCAGCCAACAGGTTGAAGAGTTATGGTGAACTAAAAGGAAGAAAGAGAAACACACAGTGTCTGATAGCCAATGCAGTGCAAACATATACGTTTCTTTGCGACAGCAAACCTGGCAGCAAACATACCATCAAGGTTCCCCACATACCTCTAGCTAATTTTAACTTCTTTTTCCTCTTGTATATGTTTTGCTTCCCTTACTCTCCCACAAATGCTACCTCATCCTTACTAAATATTGCACTACTGCTTTTCCCTGTCTTGAAATCATTCTCCCCTGCTTGGAAGGTTTTTCTGTTCCCAGTTCAACCAGGCTTGACAAGTAAATAGCAACCAGACAGTGGAAACACATTAAAAACATACAGTTAACAGAAGTGTGGTAATATACTTCACATTTAAATGTTCTAAATAGAGGGATTTATACATACAAGATTTATATGTATTTCCAAACAATTTATAGAGAAATACCCATTAATTGTGCCAATATTTAATGACAAATTTTGCACCTACTTCTGTGTTTTTTATCCTGCCACATCCTGAACCACTCATATGGCTACAATTCTTTAGCATTGCAGTATTGCTTGCACTGAACAGCACTAGCACAGGAACAACCTGGTGCCTAGTTACCACAAGTTTTGGGGGAAAAGTTGTCAAGATTTCAAGTTCAGCGTGACTCAGGACAGCCTCACACAGTCTGCCAGTACTGGAAGCTTCTTTCTTGCCCTCATCCATCAAGGTGCAGTTTATGTATACTTTTAGAAGTAAACATCCTAGAATTTAAAGCCATCAGATAAGCCTGTAAAAAACACAATCTCAGATTCATGCCTACTACACAGCAGGTGTTTCCATAATATAAAATGGTTTTAATATTTCCAGCAAACACAGCCAAGCACACATTTCCAGGATTGTACGAATAGGGGTTATTCTCTAGAGCTAATAATAAGCAGAATGAGGATCAACAAAGAAAAATTATTTTCTTGTTCAAACGTATAGTGTAACTGAATGCAACTGCTAGACTGTCTCTAACAGCCTCAACAACAGCAATAAAACTCTAAGTGCAGTTTCATAAAAAAATCCATATATTTGTGAGATGTTGTAGCAATGGCAGATTTGCATGGTATTGTCTATAGGAATATTATGACCAAGCCACTTTAAAAAGACTGCAGAATGTCTAGATGATTATTTTTAAATTACTAGGTCCAAACTGTCTTCAGAACAGATACTACTCCCATACCCCCATTGTACAAATGATCCAATTCTCTAATCTCAGAGGAGGAAGAAAGTACTCCTAGCCATTACTTCTGTAAAGCCTGGACTGGGGTTATGACAGTTCCATGAAAACATCAGCTCAGTGCTTGGCTACCAGCAAAAATGCATACAGTTATTAAGAACAGAACAGTGAACAAAAGAAAACAATATTATGCTGCTGAATAAAAACATGATGTTCCAGACCTTGAGTACAGTTCAGCCTAGTCCCATTATTTCATCAAGAGAAAGGTTCAGAGAAGACAACAAGGAAGAACAGAGATATGGGTCAGCTGGGCAGGTTATGATTCATCAGCCTGGGAAAGTGGTCTCACTTTCATGGTCTCTTCTGATATTAGAGATCAGGTCCAGAAAATGAAGCCATCAGGAGCCAGCTCAGAACCAACATGCACAGCACTTCCTCTCACAGCTGGTCAAACTGTGCCAATCTGAACAAGCCATGTCCTGGAGACATTTAAATAGAGTTGAGGTGCTGTGGAGAAACAAACATAAGCTTGGAAGGGGAGCCTGGCTCATGCTGCTGGATAGAAAAGAACATTAAGCTCAGGAAATCATCCTGGATTGAAAACCATTGGAAGAGGGAAAGCTAAAGTAACGTATGGAGAAAAGGCAGTGCATTTTCATTCAACTGTTTGCATATGGGTTACAGATACTGTAGGCCCAGACAGCTTGAGTTTTCCTAGGTTCATACTCCAAAACCGGCCTGTAGTACAATAAACACTCTACTGATCCTTTCTATCTCAGGTCCAGCCCTATTGCTTTTCCTAGCTAGAAATTGCTATGAATAGAAAAAGTTGCCCTAAAATAGTTACCAAGGTCTGTCCTAGCAGTGTTCTCTGTGTCCGCAAAATGTTGTGGCCACAGAGGGGAAAAAAAAACCATCTATCCAGTCTTGAATAAAGTCCAGATAAATTAACGTTTTCCAAATTCCATACTGGGTCAATGTGCTCTCAACTAAAATAGGCTACCCAACCTTCAAAACACAGTTCACCATATCAGTTCTCAGAAAGTTATAACGATACAACCCACACTGAGACATCATCTATTAACCAATATAGCAGGATTTGCCACTTTTCTGTTGCTGGGTTGGAGCAACTCTGCTGTGATCTTGGAAAATGTAAAATAAAGTAGTAAAACAGGAAAGCAGTCCTGGCAACTGTTATTTTGAAGGCACAAAGGGGAAAAGAAATCCAGAAGGTACTACAGCATTTGAATTTGTCACTGACTGAAATACTCATGCTGCCCAGGGCTGCATCAGCAGATCTGCCCCAACGATTTCCAGCCAAAAACCACCATAGCACCACTCAGCCCCACTCCCCTCTGGTCCAGCTTTATCATTCACTATGAACAAAGGCTGATGGGGAGTGGATTAGCAAGACAATTGTTTACAATACAACTCAAATTCATCAAAATTATTTTACTGGTTTACACAAGAAGTTTTGTACAAACTCCATGGCCTGTTGCAGAAATAGAGTGCAGCTGCTTAATCCTTCCAGCTGTAGATTGTTTATTTTTTATTACAAAATTGCATGGAAGTTTCTTCTAGGCAGAATCATAAAGCCATACTCAGCTTGTCACTATCCTAAAGCCAGTGCCATAACCTATATGCCATAAACCATTCTATATATATTTGATATACAATCCTCATTTCCGTGAGGCAAAAATGTTACCAGACACAGCAGGAAGACCCAGAGAAAACATGTGCCAAGAAACCTGTGTCCTAAACTCATAAATTGAAATTACTTAAGCCTTGACAACTTACAGAGAACCTTTTGGGAAATGCAGAGTGTGGCAGGTGCGGTCAGGGCTTTTATGGGAGGAGTTCCAGTTTTCTGTGCCACCATCTGGGCAAGGCTGCATTTCTGCTACACCATACTCATTACTCTCTGTGATGACTATGACAGCAGCTGTGATGTCTGCACAACATCCAGGCCAAAAAAAAAAAAAAAAAAGGCTATTATTTTAGTCAGTCATTAGAATTTTATCAGTTTTAAAGGATGTATGTGACTTTCAAAAATGTATCAGCTGTTAAACTCAGAACTCCTCTGACAAGTTACAATGCCAGCTATGCAACTGACATCTTTGGAACGTAAAATAAAATTTCATGCTGGAGCATTTAATATTCAGTGGAAGCAGATTACTGCTGTGTCTTCCAAAAACAATTTTAGCTGATGCAACATGATAGTCTTCACAGGAAAAAAGATCTTGGCTTTGAAATTAGAAGTCAGTTGTGAACATTGCCTTTTGAATGCAGGAGGTTATTTGACTCTTACCAAGACTGATAAGAAAGCTGTTTGTCTATAGAGAAATACAACACAGTAGGATGTTGGATTTCAGACTCCACTGCACATAAAGTGCAAGTTCACATCGGCTGAGAGAAAAAGAAAAGCTTTTTGTCCTAAAGTTCTCCTAAACTCACAAAAGGCATTTCTACTTCCTAAAGCATTTCTAAGTAGTACCCTCAGTACTACTCACTAGCTACAAGAAAAGCACCTGCACTTCCCCTTGCCAATACCATACTACCTCCTAAGCACACACACAGGATGCTGTACAACTTGTCCATTTGGTCTTGCACTCATAGGAAGAAATGGTCCAGTTCTGAAAAATCCACTTCTGGCAACAGGCCATGTGTTAGGGAAATCAATCCTACCCTCCCCAGCTACTAGAACCAAATACTGCTTCTTTTTATTAAGTCAGTATTTTTTTTCCTTGTTTCTCCTCAAGCAATAAAGGTTGACAAGCCTCAAATGCTAGTCTAAGGACACAGTTACACCTTGTGTTCAGAACAGCTGGAAGAGGATACAGAAACAAAGTGTGCTTGTGCTACCGTGGTACAAATGGACGCTCAGCAACATGTACTGTGCCCAAAACTTCCAAGTAAGAAAAGACATTTTCATGGGGCTGTTTCAAGAGGTTAAACTCACATCCACTAGCAATGATCAGAAGAGGATTGGTAACAGTTCAGCAACGCTGTAACAACCAACAGCCTATACTGTCACAGACCTGTAAGCCATCTGTCCAGATACAGGGATGGCACAGATGTCGTGGCTGCTTGCAAGTGCTGTGCTGTCTCCACTGCCTGTCAATATGGGAAGTGTTCCTGGACAAGCTGCAAGATTTGAAGAGAGAATTTCATGCCCTGTGGATGGTACTAACGGTATGTATGCATCACTCCTATCCCTTCTGTTTCAAGTAGGGCAGTAAGTTCCCTATAAGTAAGGTGAATCATTTCATGTGGATCCCCCTCTTGCATTTCATTGTATCAGGAGTTACTGGAGGAAAACCATAAGGGTAGTTTAAAACAATTATTCCAGCCCATTCCAATATTCTCCTCAGTTACGTTCTTACATCAATAGAAGTGACATACTACATAGAGATTTTAGAGAAGAGGGACTTTGGACAAGGGCATGTAGTGACAGGAAAAAGGGCAGTGACTTTAAACTTGAAAGTAAGTATATATTAGACATTAGAAATAAATGCTTCACTGTAGTGAGGCACTGAAACAGGTTGCCCAGAGAAGTTGTGGCTGACCCGCCCTGGAAAGTGTTTAAGGCCATGTTGGGTGGTGCTTTCAGTAACCTGGTCTAGTGAAATGTGTCCCTGCCCATGGCAAGAGGGGTTGCCATCTCAGGTGACTCTCTTTGCATACTTATTGGGCTACAAAGCTCTAATTACATTATTGGAGCACTCATCCATAGTGCTCCCTTATTTAGTATTTGAGCATTCAGAATTTTTTTTTTATCTTCTATACTAAGTATATGGGTGATGCCTCTGTAACTCATTCCATGTAAACCACTGACTCAAAGTTACAAAAGAGACTTTAAATCTTGTATTTTGTAAACATGCTTCAGTTTGCACTTAATATATGTTCTTTCAACATAACTTCTTCAGATACAAATTCCTAACTCTTAAAAAAAACCATTAAATTACATTACATGGAACCAATGCAAGAGAGATTCAGAAAAACAATTCCCCTAAAATTTATGGCCACAAATTTTGACCCAGAGACACAGCTCAAACATCAGTCCAAAAGATGAAAATTTGTTAAATTAAATTTTTTATTTAACAATTAAATTTTTACTTTATATTTTAAATTAAATATTATATTAAATTATTTTTAATTAATTAAAAAGTTAAAAGTATCTGAAAAGTGATCACTTACACAGAAATGCCAGACAACTTTAATTTCAAGGAATACCATCATCTCTATTAACTATACACAGTATAGTTATAGTATAGAGCACTCCTGTATTTTGCACACACTGAAGATTAGTACTGCAGTTCTCATGCTTCATGACCAAAAACAGACACACGAAATCCAAGCACATGATATAACAAACATTAGTTAACACATCTTGTAGAATACTTGTTGTAAAGAAAAAAGCACCTACAAAATTCTTTTGAGAGCTAAGAAGTTTGATTGTTCTTGACCTGAAATGTAGGTATGCTTGACTTCACCTTCAAAAAAAAAATTAATTTTTAAAATAATGTAATTTTAATTTAAGATAGTTCATTGTGAAGAAATCATGTCCTAGAATAATCTGTTTCAAGAAGTATATTTGCAAACAGAAAATTGGACTAAGTCCACATTTCATAAAAGGTGATCTGCATTTTTCCTAAGTCGCTTTTGTCACATATTTCATTCTTATAATCATGACATTATGGCAATGTCTAACATGAAGCTGAAGGGAAACACACATTCTCCTTAGGCCAATGGGGAGAGAGGATAAAGCATTCTTAATCCTCTGAACGTACTGAGGGTAATAAAGTGTTACCTAAGATATTTTAAGAGTCAAGTCAGTTTAATCTTAAAGAAACCCTTCAAAATATGTGTAGTTTTTCCAAAGCTGAACTTGCCTGTTTCATTTCCACTTCCTCCTACTATATTCAAGTTAATTGTGAAGCTTTAAAAACTATTATTGATATTGTAACACTTTCCCACTTACAAACCTGTTCTTTTCAGAGTCATTGTGAAGTGAGGACAAAGCTTACCACTGAGGCAGGCAGAGGTAAGTGTCACAAGGGAAAGAAAAGAACACCCCAGAGCTCTGTAAAAGCAGCCCAAGAATTTCTATTCATACAAGAAGTCGAACCAATGGCAAAATACTGTTTTTCTGAAATGTTAATTTACATATAGAGTAATACAATTTAGATATAGGTCTACAGTCTGAGTAATTGATGGAATGAGCACAGAAAGACTCTGTGATTACACAGAATACCATGTCCAAAGAACATTTCTTTCCCAGAACAGCATCCACCATGCCTAGGAAGCTGATTCATCATGATGTATGTGAGTCAGGTTCCCATTACAAAGGCGTCATGAATCACTCCTGGGCTCTAGGTCATACTCAAAATGCACACACAGCACAGGAAAAACGTTCTTATGCCACGAGCAAAGGAAGTACTTTCAGCATGCAGTCACTATTGCATTTCTATTTTTTAAGAAAACTAAAAATAAAAGAGAACCAAGAGAAAATTTCAAATAAGCTCAGCAATTCTGACTCCAGCATCAAAAAATCCCTGCTAATAATGTAAGAGTTCTCACTAAAAAACAAAAAGAGTCCTCTGCAAACTGGGTGGTTAGCCAGTGAACCAAACTGTGGTGGCTCAGTGACTCAAGCATTTGCTAAAATGAGACTACAGTCTCAGCCAAGCAGTGCCATGGACATTTTTCATTAGTTTCCAAAAGCCATACTGGAACATTTTCTGTTTCTACTGGATTCATTTAAATATGACAGCACCACTTCCTGGCTACATAAAGGTAAAAGAAACAGGTATTAATAGGCTATCGATACACCAATACCTTTAAAGTGCAAAACTCAAAACCTTATATCAAGTACTACCAAGTTTTATAATGCTCACACCCACTGAAAGAACTCAACATTTTCATTTTCATATGTTACATCCTATCTTAAGGCCAATATCATCATTTGGTTGTCCCATTAAGATATTTTGGTTATGCTAACCAGCAAGAAAAACCAATTTTCTGAAGGATATACTTCTGGTTCTGCAAGATCAGAAGAAACAAATTGCAGCAACACATTATCTTTAGTGAAAAAACAAGCTCTCATTTCATTCAGGACACACTCCTGCTATCCTAAATTTTTACTGCATTCACTCAGCAAAGCAGATTGTCATCTTGCACTGCTCTCCTAGCCTAAGTGCCTAAGTATAGGATGAGATGAGTCCTGACACAGAGGCGAAAGCCAAAGTGCAGAGGTTGTGCTTGTAGGCTTCCTGAACATACTACAGGTGGAAACATAAGGAAAATCACAGCTCTTGCTCACAGTGTTGCAGAGCTGCAACCCACACCAGCAAATGACATTTTCATCTCTCAAGACTATCTTCCCTTCTAAAACAAGGAAGTCAGCTCAGTGCAGAGTATTCCAAATAGTCTTCTCAGCAACTACCCCAAGGTGACCCAGGACTTGGAGGTGTTACCACAGCAGGCAGGAATCAGCTCTGTTTAGACAGGTGTGACAGCAGACTGTTGCTTCCCAGGCTGTAGATGCACCCTCACTGCAGGGCAGCAGCACCAGGCAGTAGGGCAGCAAGAGTTCATGTAGAAGAGGGGAACTAGCAGGTAGAGTACTGGTACTGCTATTCCCAAACTAGGAAGGCTGTTATTTAAGAAGAGAAAGAAGAAGTATGACTCAGAAATTAAATAAAAACCACAGAGAAGTTTGACTGTGGCTGAAGTGTAAATCAGAAAAAAAAATAAAGTATTTCTTAAACATATTTTTCTGCTGAAAAGCTAGGTTTGGCAGAAAAGCTGCAACTACTTTGTGATAGAATTGTTCTCCTCCTTGTAGAATTCTTTTCAAAACTACATACTAATGCCAGATATTACTTGAAGAGCATTATGTTTCCTTACAGTGTGCCTGCTCCTCCATCAAGACATTCTCACTTGGGCTTACTATGCCAGAAGACAACAGCAGTTGTCTCCCTCCTCTGTAGAGCTGGCCAAAAGACTTTTCCAGAGTGTGAAGGGGCAGCTAGCAGGTGCTAAGATCCCCACAAATGGATGGGCTTCCTTACCTAAACTGTTAATGTGCAAGCTGCAGCTTGAAGTAAGTCAAGGGTTCTGCATCCCCGATAGTGGGAACTAGCCCCCAGGTGTCTCAGACAGCTTGGAACAGTTAGGAAACACTGAAGCAGTTAGTAAGAGTTTCCTTATAAACTTCCCAATAACTGCTTACATTTCTTCAGAATACTGTCCTTCCCTTCTGAATCAAAACACGGCACAATGAGACAACCTGTGCTTTAAGACTTTGTCTAAGAATATGACCACCATTTTCTTCTTGGGACTACACCATAAGTACAAGTGCAAATATTAATTAACGTCAAAAAATTTATTTTTAAGTCTCTTATTTAATAAGAATGTTCTTCTGGAAGTATTGTTAGGAGTTTAGAGTATCAAAGCTAAGTCAGGCATTCCATCTTTTCAGGAATAAAAGCAAATGTCTTTGTATGTGAAACATTTTTGTAAACATCGACCAAAACATGTGCAAACATCCCAGTTCCCATAAGAGTACGGGCATACCTGAAGTGTTTCCATGAGTCTACTGATACAGGGACTGTAATGGTTAGGATTGCAGGTCCTTTAGGGTACTTCTCCCTAATGGGTGAAATAATTATTGTCCCATCATTCTATCACTGCGAAAAAGAGTAACAGCTGGCATTCTAATGCCTGAGCATCGCTAATGTAGGATATAACCTACACACAGGACATGGTATTATCCCTAATAATACTTATGCTCACCAATAAGTAGCTGGTTTATGACTACCCTGTGTCAGCTGTCCCTTGAACCTTGTGTAAGGAGAATCTTCTGGAGTGAAGTAAAATTGTTGATCTGCTCCAACAGTTACTTATCACAGCTATGCACAGAAGGCCATTTTTTTTGATGGCATAGGGAGCTGAGGGCTGTCTTTCCTCAGTCCCTGCAATCTCTCCCTATAGTATCAGAAGTAAAACTTGTTTCTCTTCATCCAAAGATGACCGAGGGACATGACAGTATTCTGTATAAGAGAAGCTGTATAGGAAATGTCTGTTTGGTCTCTCACAAATTATTTTACTTACTACTACTGATTCACATCAGGTGGCAGAATTATTCATGTAAAGACCAGTTAGATTTCTATGTTTATAAGCTTCCATGGTGTCATGCAACAACATTATAAAGGCCTTCAAAAAGTGATTCGACATGTTCTTGAAGGGTAAGTTGATTGATGGCTAGTAAAATGTAGCAGTTCACGTGGAACATCTCACCCTGGGATCTCTTCCAGCTGCTGATTGATTCAGACTGGAGAACACAGAAGGGGTGATCTGTAAGTCCCTTGCTTTGTCTTTACATGCCTCCTCCAGTCTGCTGCTAGCCATTGCTGGAGAAAGCACCTAAGTAAGCCTTTTCATCCCATGACCATTCCCATATTAGTGTTCAGCCTTCCTTTCAGCATGTTTATTTTGCAGCATCAATAGAAACTTACAGCTGTTCACACCTCTATTTCTAATTGCTTCTTAAAGATTTTCTAAATCTCATTATCCTGTATCCAAACAGCATATAAGAGAAACACCCTTTAAGAGCAATTTTAAAAGCCTTCAGCATGAAGCAAAACAACATTAAAATGTTGACCAAGATAACCAGTATTTCCTTACTAATAGCTGTACCAAGAAACACAGGTATAATGACTGCATTTAATCTGTACCTGACGCTTCTGAAGTAACACCTTTAACCTGGTAATAAAATTAGGCATGACATCCCCTGGCCTTCTTCCCCTTCAGCAGCTAGGCACAGCACCTGCACTCTTCAACTGCAACACAACCAAAAACTGCATTGAGTGCTTGGGTCAGCTGGGAATGATGAACCCGGACTCTAACCCAGGCAGTGAGACAGAGATGGCTGCCAGTGGCCTGGGCACACTGCAGCAGCTGGGCCTCGACACAGGACACCACACAAGTTCACAAGCAGCACCAGGCCACACATCACAAACATGCAACACAAAACAAACGTGAGAAAAAGGATCCAAAGATGGCATGTGCAGGAATAAGTACTTTTAACCTTTGTCAAGCAGGGTCACAACACATAGCAGGATAGCAGACACAGTGAAAGGACATAGAAGATAGAGCTGCCTACAAACATCAGTCTGGCACTTCTCTCAATCTGGAACTTGCTGAATCGTGAAAACTGCAGTCAAAATAAAAAATGAGGAAAAAGCGTTGAGCCTCCCAGGATAAGAGTATGTTTGATAGTTCCCCCAGGCTGGTCCCCAAAAGTCTCCTCCTGTCAGCACCCATAATTCTTTTTTTAGAATCAATCACATTAAGTGGCTGCAAAAGTCAGCCTGGTAGGCTACCTCTGAATGACCATACCAGAATGGTTCTAGTTCCTCCACTAGGCTAAAAAATCTCAATTGTACTGGGGAACATGGTGACACTCCAGCTGACACCAGACTGGATCATCCTCAGTCTGAACTGACAAAGGTCAAGCACAAGATAAAGGAAGCATCCACCACATCTGGCTTTTGGAGATTTAAGAAAAGGGAAGTGTTTTTTTTCAGACCATACTAAATACATGGCTAACTCAGATGCAAAATGGATGATCATGGCCTTAGCCACAAAATCATACTTATATAATGCAGGTTTCTCCCAGTATTCACTGTTGATGAATCCTGTTCTATCACTACTAAATGTAGCTGTGTTAAATATTATTTACTTTTTAGTTGTTAAAAGAAAACAAACAAACAAACAAAACCCACAAAATGCAAAGAGGTGCTTTACATTATCATAAATCAAAGGTCTTTCAGTTATGATTCAGAGAGTGGGTACTGGGAAATGCAATTAATATTAACATTGAAGGTCAGAACAATGTGCTTGTGCCATAAACACTTCAAATTTTAAGCAAATAGAGGTCAACAAGGATTTCTAACATTATTTATCATATATTATATGAATATGTAACATTAAATGTTAGATATCATAGTAAAGGGGTTGGACTGAGTTCACATCATGTAGAGAGTTAAGAAGTACTTTCCTTCCTCTTTCCAAACTACTCTCTCCCTTTACTTCCAAGAGTGGACAGACATAAAAGCCAACTCTTAACCAGCTGGTGGTATATTGCTATTATTCTATATTAGTTTCCACCTTATGTTGTGCAGCAGCTTCATTTCAGTCTCAAACTCTGCTTTGTTACTGGTCAGCAATACTGTTCTTTTAATAATTAACTGAATAAATTAGCACCAGAGTCACAGCTGAACACTGTAGAACAAGATCCTATCACAATGGCTGCATTTTGAACTACAAAATCTAACTGTTATGAAAGTAAACAGTTACTCGCAGCTGTGGTGAACAATGGTGAAGAGATAAAAGTGCATGTAATGCTTTCCTTTTAAATTAAAAAGAACAAAACCCAAAACTTAGGAAGCTTTAAACAGCTTTGCTACTTAAAAAAATCTTCCAGGGAAGAAGCAGCAAGAGATTAAAGCATACCTAAAAATCCACATAACAACTCTAAGGATAATAATCTGCTAATATACACTCCAATGTCTTAAGGGTACCTTGATACACACATTCATTGACATAAGAGTCCAAGCTATCTAACATGAAACCTTTGATACACTACTGCAAAAGCAAAAGAAAAAAAAAAAAAGGCAATGCAGCTTTGCAAACCTGTTAAAGTAACTGTATTCATCAATAAGCTATTTACTGATGACCCACACTTCCTTGTGTCTGTCCTGTACAATGCAACCACAGTCCCTGATTCCTAGGTGTCAGGATAATGTAATTTTTAAAAAACTTAATTACTCCAAAGGAAGCAGACTTTTCTTGGACATTTTGTCTTTCCTTTAATCACAGTACAAAGGTGAAAGCTGAAGTTTCAACTAGAATTCTGTCACTCAATTTAGCTCCATATATGTCACAGGTAGCTTTCCACAGATGAGCTGGATGCTTAAACTATCCAGCAGAAGTTACCACTTGGCAGCCAACTCCCACTTTCACACTCTGCCACATGGTGGGTGCTTCCCAGCTCCTCCCCAGCCTCCTTGCACTCCAAAACATGCTGCTGAGAGTACACAGTCTGGCAGTGATATTCAGCCTCAGTGAGACAGTTTGGCAGCTAGAGACACTAAATGCTAATTCAATGCCTTTTTCTCTCCTCTTCATGAATAGCTCCAAGATGCTGCACCTTCTCTCCTTGCCAATTCTTGTATCACTGGAGCAAAAAGGTGGCAGCCTCTCTGTGAACGGAGTATCATTGCTGCATACTCAGCTCTATCTTTGGTATGCTTCACACACTGTTCTGTGATCTGGCAACAGTCCTGAGTGCAAGCTAATTTACACTTTCAGTATAATGGCTTTTGCATCTTCTGCAATGCTGGAATATATTACAAGCAGCTGAAACAGAAGTCCAGCAAGTCACTGTCTGCCATCACCTTGTAAAAAGAACAAAAAACAGCAAAGAGATCATTCGCATTTTTACATAGCTGGTTTTTTTCCAGTCCTTCCTGAGCCCATGACAGTCTCCTCTGCTGTTAACTATTTCTTTCCTCCATACCGCTGGAAACAATCCAGAGACACAAATATGAGAGACACAAGGGATGCAGCATTTCAGTTACAGAAAAAGTGTTTCTGAGTATTAAAATATCTTCCCTGTTTAGAAAGAATTTGCACTTGACATACTAAAAGAAAAATCCATCTCAAATTCTGTAACTCTAGAGACACAAAGTACATAAAGAGTGGGATTTAAAAGCCTGGTGTTGAAATCTTCCAATTAACCCTTACAGCTCAAACCCATGTTTCCAAGGCACAGGGACAGCAGTGGGGGGAAAAAAGCCAACTCTCCCTTTTCCTCCACTTCAAAAATGTTGCAACACATTTCTCAAACCCAAGTCCTATGCCTCAAGCCACACAACTGTCTCACTCTGCTTCCTGAACACACCTTAAGGTTTACGTAACTCTGTGTGTGCCAACTGCACACAGAAATGCACTACTTAAGGGCACCGAGACTGTCATTTCACTGTTAAGCCACTCTGCTGTATGCACAGTTTACCACAAGTACACTTATGCCAGCACATGAAGGGGTCAGTACAGCAGAGGGAAGAGCAACCAGGACAGCAGAACCACCTCAGACACAGTGCTAGCCTCTGCCAGGCCAATGTGACCATGAAGCTGAGGTGTTTGCGTGCAAGGATGAACTTCATCTCATATAATTTGACTTCCTTTAGGGATTTATTAAAACTTTCTCAATATGCCCAACCATGGGTTCTGTGGAGAGTTTAGAGGTGAAAATGCAACCACAGACAGAAAATGTGACTGCAGTCAACCTGCGAGAGACTTCAAGTGCCCCTGGGTCTTGTACTCAGGTATACAAGATGCATGACATGAAGTGGAAATAAGCCATACAAGGCCAGAGAAGTAAATGGGCTATTTGAGGGTGAGCAGCAGTGTGAGAGTAAGCAGCAGAGGTGTTGGGAGAGTTAGTGGTCACTAGAGACAGTCCAAGCTGAGCACCCAGGCTATGTTCTGGGCTCCCTTGCCTTTCCCTGCCTCACCCCACCTTGCACAGGAATGCTCAGCACTACTTCATTACTGATTCAAAGGACAGGGATGACTTAACAGTTGTCTGGGCAGATTTGCCCTTTGCAGCACAAACACAGCACTAAGATGTCTGGGGGATCACAGCCAGCTTCAGGACATGTGGGAGTGCCTTTGCACCACTAAGCAGTGGAAAACTAAAAAGGAAGAGAAACTACCCCTAGTGTCTCCGTGACTCCAACTCCCCACCCACACACCAGACTAGCTGGGCTCAGTAACTCAAGTTACTGGGTTTTGAGAGCAACAGGCATGCTTCTTCCTGCAAAGGGAACATCCTGCCTGCTCTTGGTTTCCAGGGTCCCACCTTGCTTGACTTGTTCTGAATGGCACAGGCAAGGCATGCTGACTGCAATTTTTACGTACTGAGTTCTACTGAGGGCTGTCAATACCACAACAAACTTTTACAATGTGCACATATAAAACTATTCCCAAACAGTAAACAGATCAGTTCTTTACCACATTCAGCTCCATCTGCCTCCTCTGTTCCTGAAAAAAACTGGCAGTCCCTGCAACAGAGCAGCCAGTTTCCACAAGAAGTTTGACCTCACTGCGCTAGCTATTTCTGCAAACTCACACTGACCAAACCTAGTGTAGCTAAGGATAAGCACACATAGTTGCATGGCAAAGCTGCAAAAAGATGAACCAAATTCACAGGACTGTGGGTTCCTAACTTTGTTTAAAAATCTTAATTTTTTAATGCCATGTTTCAAGCACTGATCTACTGCTTAAGTGATAGTGCTTAAATAACAACAACATGAAACAAATAGTATCTCTTCAGAATGAACACAGCAAGATACAGTATGTAAATTAAGTTCTCCAACTGACAGTAGTTAAGTCACTAATCCAGATCTTTGAACCCAAAAGGAGACCTGCAGCTAATTAAAATATAGCTCCAATTACCGGATTCTATTAGAGGGCTACATCTACCAGGAATCTCAGTGACAGCTGGCTCTGGACAGGTCATCTGTCATATTCCAGGAAGATTTTCAGTCATTTCCTGATAAATACACTCTGCCTATTGACTGAGTAGGGAGATACCACATTTTAACAGGAAGCCTCACTATGCTGTCATGCTCCTTTTTTAATACTAGAAAAGCATATAATTGCCAAATAGAAAAATGTTTGGTAGTGAGTGATCTAAAAGAAAACAAGCTTTTTCTATTTTTTTCTTTTAAATTTTTTTTCTCTTAAATATTTGATACCATCCTCCAATTACAATGTGACTCCCTAACTTTCCTATGGTTAGTAATGCTTACACTAGTCCTAAGATTCCTTCTAATTAGAGTTCATCACACATTTTGTCAGTTTTGTTTACTAAGTAGGTTGGTAGCTAGAGTAAGTGTCAGATAGTGACCAAGAAAGATAATCTAATGGTCCCTTTTAGGTTTTACACTTAAAAAAATGAAAAATAAAAATATTAAAAGTCACTAGACTGAACTGGCTGAATTTTCATGACACAACTCTTCCAGCCTACAAGACTTTCAAAAGATTTCAGTACCTGGCTCCACAGTTACATCTTTGTTTACAGCACAGACATCCTGGGATTCTCCTCTGTAATTCCATGTGAGTCCAGGTGCTGGTATGTGGGACAAGACAGAGCCTGCCAGTGGTTAAGCCTGAAAGGCAAGATTGAGCTTGAATGACTCTGTCTTGGAGTCAGCCCCAACATGCTCCAAGACCCTGTGAGTGTGGCATACACAGCTACTGTTTCCATGGCTCCCTGCTTCACCCACTACTCCTGGGTAGGGTGAGCAACACAAGGGCAGTAGGAGGGACACATGATGGCACATCCAAACTAGATACAGATGAGGAGGAAGATGAAGAGGTGCTGAAACACCAACGAGATGTCTGTGCTTCAGTCAGAGCTGACAAGTAGTTCAAAAGCTGTGCTCAGGGAACAATTATCTTACTAGACCTATGGTTCAGATTGTGAGTGGTTGTGGAGTAGAATAAAAGCAAAGCTAGGAAAAAAATCAGGCATTTCCACAGAAGTAGGAAAGGACAACATGTTAGCAAATATGTAAAAGGGTAGCCTTGGGTAATCAGGCAATACAAGTATTTCCATGTTCTGTTCTTTCACAGCTGAGTTCCCACGTTGACCCTACTCCACAAATCAGAACAACCCCAAAGACACTGGGGAAGCCATGCTGTTTACAATCTCTGTATTGTACTCCCAAATCTACAGTCATGCTCCTGAATGATCAATGATACCCTGAAATGGCCAAGAATCTGGCCTATAAAAATCAACAGGGAAAGCTGTCATGCATGGCAATCTAAGAAACCACTAAAGAGACTACCATGTAACTCACCCAAATACCAAGGGAAAATGTTTCCCAAAAATTAAACGGAGGAACATTTCTTAAGAAATACATACATCCAGCATTTCCTGCCCTGCCCCAGAGGACATACTTCTCCCTGAGATATGTGTAATTTCAAGTTAGCCAAGTCTCTAATTAATTTGCTGTGCACAATTTATCAACTCAGGTGTTTTTCGAGGCATAATATTATTGGGAGTTAACAGCAAGGGTGTCCAAGTTTCACTGCACTTATATTTCAGCATTGCTGGCCCCAAGTTTTTGTAGTCTCATGTTGCTGCTCCTCACTGTCTTCCAAGAGCTTTGCTCTCCAACAGTCCTGGCTTGACAAACAGCCCCTTCCTCTCCACCTAATGTGTCACAGTGGAGCTTAGATTATCAATCCTTTATCTTGTTCTGAGGTTCAACTTCCCTCCTGAAAAAAAATGCTCTGCTTGAACAAAAACAATCACACCTTACTCCCATAATAAAGGCTGTTTGAGATTAATATACATTTTACAATGTAGTTTGTTGCATTCCTGCAACATAAGCCACTTCTCAGAGTCTTCTGTGCTGCATTCATATGTGGGATGTTCAGTACAACAGCCTCATTGTAATCACACAACTTTGGCCTTGTGTTGGAAAAAAATGGAGAGCCTCCAGAACTGCAGAAAGATCAAAGGTTGGAGCCAGGCATTAATGACCTAATAGGCAGAAGTCTAAAAGTCAGCAACCCCCTAACCCTTGAGCACAGCTCTTAGTTCACTTGCTGTTGTTTTCAAATTACTGCAGCTTCTTTGTTTCTTCTCAGTTCTCATTCCACATTTTTGTAGCAGATTACAGATTCCCTTATTTTCTTCAAGTGTAAAACTTAGGATCCTAGAATTTTATTTCTTCTTACTTGTTGCTCTTTGCAGTCATGCAGTGACTTCATCTGCAGCTTCCAAAATAAAATCTGGAAGTGGTGTTATAGACAACAGCTGTGGTTGACAGACACTACTACCAGCACTTCAGTAAGCCTTGAAAGCAAGTTTATTGATTGCTGAGTACTGCTTATCAGTTTCAACAGTTACTGACCGACTGGCAGTAACAAACAAAAAAACAAACAAACCAACAAAGTCTTAGCATCTAAACAAAGGAATAAATGCCCTCAAAAGTCTCCTGTGCAGTTAAACTGAAGTGCTCATAGAACACGTAACTAAATATACATATTACCACTATCTAAGTTGTACAGGAAATAGGAAGCTATTGCTTTCTGCTGCACAGCTTTCTCTGTAATACTAATATGTTAGCATTCCTTGCCTAATATAAAAGGTGCTAATGTTCACTGATAATAAGAACTGTGGGGTTCTTACCTGAAAATAAAGTTGTCATGGTCTCTAGTTGTTCTCAGGGTAGCACCAGACTGTTTGAGTGACCTGTAAGTTTCCTTAATGCTCCAGACTATTTTGTAAAACAGACTCCTCATTTTCCAGATAAAAGAAAGTGGTTTGGAGAAATCACTGCTTTAAGTTTCTATAGCTGAAGTCATTAATTATTTTCTTGCTGGCTTTAAGTCAAGACATTGTTTTGCCTATGCAGACACATATTATAATCTCTTTGATTCCATTGCAATAACTAAGGTGTATTTGAAGTAAACTTATCATTGAAAGGCAGAAGAAAAAGGGGAAAACTATATAATAGAGATGAAGCTACTTAATTTTAAATGAGACTTCTTTTGAATTGAAATATTTGTTAAAACTGTCACCCTCCAATCTTGATCAAGCACACTTTAGAGGTATAAATCCAGGTAATCTGGAAACTGCGTGAAAGTACCAAGTAAGAAGGATAAAACTACTTTATTAGCTCTCAGATAGCTAAGTTAAAAGTTTAGAAAATTTCTACTCATTGTGACTGGTGCCCTGTCAAAACTGGCAGTAGCTAAATAGAGCAAGTATCAGAGAAAGTACTCAGGCTCAACAACTAAAACAATATTACATCAAGGAACACAAGGAAGAAGTTAAACACACAGCCATCCACTCACACACACCATCTCTTTGATGACTCAGCCAGTGCTTAGCACGTCATTTATGATAAGCAGCATATAATCTTGATGCATAATGGTGTAGCCTGTTATTTCTCTAAGTCTTCTCCTCTCACAAGTTTTACACAACCATGAGGCCGTGTTGTGGAAAGCATGCTGGCAGCAATACAAAGATCTCACTGATGTGAAAGGCAAAGGCTTTGTTATAAGCTGGGTGGTCAGACTGCCAAGTAATGCTGTTTGCTAATGCTATGCATTACTAAACACTGTTCCTCTGTGCATGATCTTTAATGCTAACCTGTTGTTTGATGGAGCAAGACATAATAATATTAGCAAATATTTTAATGAAGTAATCCATAAATTGATTGGTATGCTCTATCCTAAGAAAGATATGTAATGTGTAATTTCTACTGAAACGTAATTCCCAGTTTATGATATTCAATGCTAGAGATATGAAACAAGTAGAACTGCTAGAACACATTGGTAGACATCATAATAGAGACCTGTGACAGTGCATTGCTCGTTTTAATTTTACTGTACCTCAGGAGAGGTCATGGCATTATGAAGCTACTGGAGATCAGGCACAAATCATAGAAGGGTTTGGGTTGGAAGGGATTTCAAAGACCATCTAGTTCCAATCCCTCTGCCATAGGCAGAGACATCTTCCACTAGACCAGTTGTCTTCACCTCCTTTCACCCAGCCCTTAATGTCCCCACAGTGCACAAGTCCCAGTGGCTTTGCCACATTTGTCCCCACAGGTCCAGCGCCCTGCCAGGATGGACACCGGAGCAGCAGGCCCCACTGAGGAGCAGGGATCATAGTGCAGAGCTGTCCTCTGCAACTGTTTTGGCTGGGAGTCTCCTCCCTGGCTCCTGCCTCCTCTATGCATTCACCCAGGGCCAGAGGTAGCATGACAAGGAGATGAGACCTAGTAGCACTGGACACCAGCACCTGTGGCTGTACCCAGCTCACAAATTCCCCATCCTAACTCCAGAACTGGTTTAGCACCAAAAAAAATGCTTTTTTGCCCAAAACTATGCTGCAAATGACACACAGACAGAACAACAAAACCTTCCCAAATTCTGTATTCAACATACTCTGTAAAAGAAAAAGCTGTAGATCTTTATGCTTTGTTCCAGAGGATTTTCTAAAGTTTTGTTCTCACAGATGTGATACCAGAACTTTAGAAAAATCCCAAGAAATTAAAAGGTTTTCAAGCTCAGGTGAAGTACTAATTCAGGAAACAAGCCATGAGAGGAAGGTATTTAAGGCAACATTTATAAATCTACAGTGCAGCCAACTGGGCACATTTAGAAAGTACCAATCTATTAACCATCTTGTTACAATAGTGATGTTTGTTCAAGAGATACTGCGATGCTCCAGTGAAACACATCAGATACAGTCAGAAATGGCATGGTTTTGAAATTTCAATTTCATGCAAAAGAAAGTTCAGGCATTGCTTTTCTCCTTCAGGCAAGAGCGGAAATTCCTGACGCAAGTAAGGAATTGCCCAGAGATACTTCTCCTCATGAACACAGTGTGTATATTAAGCCCAAACACAACCTTCAAAAAACCTCCTGAAGGGACTGCATCAAGTGTACAAGATGGTTGCTATTCCTTCTGCAGGTTCTGTAGGAGACTGCCACAGATTTCCTGATATTACCTTTAAGTACAGCTTAAAGCTACTTGAAAAAATTGTTAAAAGTACTTTTCACATTTTTCAGGAAATTGTTGTGGTTTATACTGACCCCAAATTCAATTATTCATTTTCAATAATGTATACTGGAAAGGAGTAAGGATGCAAGAGGATAACCACTGTTATTGTAAAAGAGATTTTTCTGCCAGCTTTCATAAGTATATAGGCATATTTTTCACCTTCAGATATCATCACCAGGGAAAAAGACTAAGTAAAAATGATATAAGAAAGAATGGGCACAGCAATGAGATTTTAAGATTAACTAAAATTCAAGAAATTATGCATGACTGACTTCCTGGTTTAACAACAGGCATTAGACTTGTGTCCAAAACACCACATTGACTCCATCAGGTGAGCTGCTGTCAAAAAAAAAAAGAAAGAAAAGGAAAAAAAAAAAGCATGAGACACAACAAGAAAACAGCTAGCTGTCAGACATATCACCTGAAAAAAGAAAGGTCCAAATTATTTACCTACATACAATACACTTAAACAACTGCTAGGCAGCATATGAAGCAAGCAAGGCAAAAAAGAGCAGAAGCTGGCACAGCAGCTTTATTTACCTTTGCTGTCAGTTCACTAAATCATCAGTGGTAATGTATTTGTAGCAGCATAGTATTTCTTTGAAGAACTGCTAGTTACAACACAAAGTTATTATTAAATATCTGCAGAACTATAAGAACCTTAACTAGCTAACTAGGTCATGTAAACCAGGAATCAACAAAAACACATTTTCTTTTGAGAGATACTTTCATAAACTCTTTACTTATCTCTGTCCAGTTCTTCCCTGAACAATGAGGACACTTTTAGAATTTAAAAGTACTCAGTGTCTTCTTCACACATAACAAAAAAGTTTAATAACAGTATAGTAAGCTCTGGTTCAACTTAACAGCAACTCCCCGGACTTTAAAACACATTGTTCCCCCACCTTGTTTGAGAGATGACAGTGCCCTCTCCTTCCTATTCCCCTCCAGCACTCTCTTCTCCCCTCCCCAGCTTCCCAACCGTTGATATAATAACAGAATTTAACATGCACAGGTATGTTAGGTAAGTCAACTGGCAGCCACAACTAGTTAACAGTTCGAGGAATGTGCTTCCCTTCATACCTATTTTATCGTTCCAGAGCTTGCCAGGAGAGGTCTGGTTTCATCGATGCATGAATGAAAGGTGAAAGACAGCATTTCCTTCTGAGACTCCCATGGGGACTGGAGGCTGCCTCCCAACACAGCTGTGTTGTCACAAACCTAGTGGAAATGTGCCATCTCCTGGGAGAAAACTTTTTCTCCTGACAACGTGACTATGAACTCACCTTCCTATCTGTCTCTGCTCCTGGGTTTTAATCAAGACTGGACCAACTAGCCTGAAGGCAAATCACCTGGACATGCAATGTCCCTCATTCAATTTTTCTTTCCCAAAGTCAGGCTGGCTGAGGACATGGCACACATTTCCTCACGTCAGAGACAGCAATATCCAAATCCTCATTACCACAGCAAGCTGAGAGCTGCTATAGTCCAACCACAGCATCACTGCATTCCTGTGCCACAAAGACACACACAAAGCTGAAAGAGTCATGCCATCATTGCCATAGAGGGTACATAGAGGGCCTGAGACGACATTTCTTACTACTGCCTACTCCTAACCATTTACAGGGACAGATGCATTGAATGAGATGGGGAACATAACCTGAACCCACCTAGGGAGGTACCCCATCTCCTGCCTCATTCCTGCCAGGGAACGAGAAAATGAGAGAATTCATAACCTCTGGGCAGCTAGCTCTCTCTTTGAAAAGTTGCACTAATTACTTCCTCTTCCAGGAAGGTACGTGTATGCAGCACAAAAAAAAAAAAAAAAAAAAAAAAAGAAAGAAAAAAAAGAAGACAGCAACCAAGGGGATACAAAGAGTATTGTGAAGCAAGCATGCAACCCTTATGCTGTATAGTTTATGTCTGGAGGGCAATTATTCCTCCAACATCTGCTTTCATTGTCCAAGAGCAACTGTTCGCAGTTCTTCAATCAGAGCATAAAAATCCCCTGTTTGTAAGGTAGCCTTTTGCTTTGCTGCAGTGCAGATAGCAATGCAGTTCATTCTTCCAAGCAGTAAGATCCATACAAGATTCTTGACTGTTAGCCCTGCAGGCCCCTTATGAAACCTGACCACTCAAAGCTTAAACAGCCCAGTTGCCCATGCATCAATTCCCAGCTCACAGGTGGCTTGCACACACTGTATTGCAACTGCAGCCTTTAGGTTCCAAAATCACTGTGGAAGTTTCATCTACTTGGTAATCAGCTTTCATCACTGGAACCCTTCATATCAGTCAACGCAAGAGCTGAAAGACTAGATCCAAGTCAGGATTTGCAATCTCTGAATACTAAGAGTCCCATTATTTCGAATAGTGCTAGCAACTCCATCAGAGATTTTCTTTCATGCAAAACTACCTCTGATGTCAGAGACAACTGACTAAGCAGGCAGCAGCAGCAGTAATATGAATCTGGTCCAGCAGGAATCTTTCATATACTGAATTAGGTAATAGCATCTGTCTCCTTTATAAAAATCCTTTCACACTGGTCATGAAAAACACAGATATAAAAGAGCTAACCTATATTTCCACATAAAAAACCCAGAAGGTACAGCACACTGGAAAAGAGAAAGCATTTTTCTCCCCCCAGGCTCTTTCAAGAATAAACACATTGTATTGGGTTTCAATGGCCTCCTCCCCCTCAGTGGGGGAGCCACAGAGGTCACTTCTGTGAGAAGCTGCTAGAAGCTTTCACCATGTCCAACAGAGCCAATCCCTGGTAGCTCCAAAGATGGACATGCTGCTGGCCAAGGCTGGGCCAATTAGAATTTGTGGTAATGCCTCTGTGAAAACAAATTTAAGAAGGAATCAAAAGTTGTGGCACAGTTTTAATTGTGACTTAGAGAAGAGTGGAGTGAGAACTCGTGAGAAGAACAACATGCAGACACCAAGGTCAGTGAAGAAAGAGGGGCAGGAGGTGCTCCAGGCACCGGAACTGAGAGTCCTCTGCAGCCTGTGGTGAGGCCCATGGTGAAGCAGCTGTGCCCCTGCAGCTCATGGAGATCCACAGGGATGCAGAGATCCACCTGCTGCACAAGGAGGAGCTCCACACTGGAGCAGGTAGATGCCTAGAGGAGGCTGTGAGTCCATGGGAGACCCATGGAGAGAGGGGCCTTGCTCCCAGGCTGGAGCAGCTTGTCCTTGGAGGACTGCACCCCACAGAAGAGTGACGCACACTGCGTGAGTTTGAGGGAGACTGTTGCCCGTGGGATGGACTCACGTGGCAGCAGTTCGCAGCAAGCTGTTGCCTGTGAGATGGACTCATGCTGGAAAAGTTAATGGAGAACTTTCTCCTGTGGGAGCGACTCCATAGTGCATGGTATTGCATGATTCAATTCAGTTAGAAAAAGCAGGTATGCTACTGATACAAAAATGTAATTCACAGCTCCTGCACTGTAGAAGGGACAAACCAAAGCAGTAAGTTTCTCGGAAAAGAAGAGTTTGCTCTTCAGGCTTTCCTGGAAGTCTGAATGGCCTCACGCATGTAAAAAATACCATTGTGAATGTGTCTGTTTGTACACAGAGTACAAAGCCTCACTGCATGGATTTTCAGGCACAACAGGCTACCCAAAACGTCATTGTTTCTCGTCTCAAACACTATCTGACTTCAAAACATACCTTGTGATTTTCAGAGGTGCTGAAAATCTAAAGCAACCGGAAATAGTTAATGTAGCTATAAAGAATTCCTAAGGAAAGCATCGCAGCCACAGCACGGTGTTACTAAAATATGAAGTCCCAGCCCTAACACAGAGCTCCTTATGCTTTATACTTTTTAGAGAATTATAGAATGGTTTGGGTTGGAAGGGACCTTAAAGATGACCTAGTCCCAACACCCCTGCTGCGGACAGGGACACTTTCCACCAGACCAGGCTGTGCTAAGTCCTGTCCAACCTGGCCTTGAACATTTGTAGGAGTGGGGCAGATATTCTTGTGCAGTATCAGCCACAGTCTGATCCATCACATACTGTATATCCAGAAGTTTGGGACACATATACTATACAGAAGCCAGGGTGTAAGTTTTACTACTGTAGCTATTCTCTGCACAAGCTTCCATGCTTGGATGCATTTATTGTGCAGAACGCCTCACTTCTGCTTAAATTAAACCATATCTAAAGTAAGCTACCCTAAGAGCCCAAAAACATTACTTTTACTTTCACCCCTTAATTTGATGCCACCAATGTTGTTCAGACGAGCCCTTAGATAAGTATGCCACTTCACTTTCTTGGCCAACACGCAAACCTCCTGTAGCAGGCTTTTAAAAGTGGACAGAAAACAATCTCTCTGAATAAATTCTCATTCTAATTTCAGCAATCAAATTGCACTCACATGGAATGAATAACTGTTACTTCAGAAAAATCAAGTCTTGTCCATACCCAATCTTCGGAAGTTAAAAGAGAACTCAGACCTAAAGCAAGCAAACCAAGCAAAGCAATTCCTTTTTCTCCATCTCCCTCCGTAAGACTAGATGTTAATTGGTTGCCCTGACAAATAAGTATTGGAAACATAAAAATAAACGCTAAAACCTGCAACACATAAAATAGCATATTTAAGAAGTATATCAAGCTTTGTATTACAGGAAAAATGGCTTATCAGGATGCATCAGCATGGAACAGTGGGGACACCCTGTGGCCACTTAGATTCTTTACACGTTAATGTTCACATTACTCTTAATCCATTTTTCAATGACTTTTGCAATTTACACGCAAAGTCACATAATGACTGAGTCATGAGAGGACCTGAAGGCAACAGAATTTACTTAGTTAACTTCCCACCTACCACTTAATCTCTGCAGTTGCTATGCTCTCTCAGTTTTCAAGATCTTTTCTCCTTAGATATTTTCTTAGCTTCCAAGCAGAAAAGAAAAAAAAATTAAGGAGCCTGAGCTCCTTAGGTAACAACACTAACCCCTGACAGACATGCATACAGGTAAAAAGCAATATTCTAATTTAATTTATTTAGATTTACAGCAGTGTTCATAAAAGGCATGTGCTTCTCAGATCTAGGCATTCTGCCAACAGGAAAAATACTGAGATGAAATACATGTGCAAATCACTTGCCAATGTTGTAAGCAAAGGAACCACAAGAAAACAAAAGGCCAGTAACTCTTGTGAACCTGAACACAGCTCCTTTCACCCCTTTCCTTCCAAGGGAGGAGCAGTTTCAAGATAGATATGCGTGCAGATTGTGAGACTGAGCACTCCTCACAGACAATTCACTGCCCAAAACTCCCTCTGTTTTCATACTTACACAACAGACTTCAGCTACACAGCCTGAAGAAAAGGTCCCCCAGCCTGTTCATGGGACAGCTGTGGCTTCACCAGTCAGGGTCGTAGCAACACACTCACTTCTGATCACGTTTATTTCACCACTTAAAAAAAAAAAAAAAAAGAAACAAATTAACTTCAAAGCCAATTAATTTTTAAGGTTTGTATGTGCATATTTTCTCACTACAGGAAAGAAGATTTTCTTTTAAATTTACAATTTTGAGCAATTAATCATTTCTTCTTAAGATGCCTACAAAGGCTGTGAATAGCCAGTGCCAAATCCCAGAGTATATGTCAAGTATTCCCATGAAGAGACTCTGCAGTTCGCATGGTCCGTAATTTGAGTCAATTTAGTGCAGCATTCCAGGTGGGGATGTAGCAATCGAGGACTTGCCCCAAGTACTTTGCAGCTGTACAATCCATCGACAAGGTCTGTTCTTGTACATATCTTTAAAACAACACACACATCTCATCCTTCCAAGCAAGACATTCATGTTTTCCATCAGGAACAGACTTTTTTATTTGCCAGACTTTTTTAATTGCCAGTCATAGGAGGTGTCAGCTCAAACAAGATCCTGCAGAAGAAAGCACCCTCCACACTGCAGGCAGTTCACTGGCACTACAAATCAAAATTCATCCAGTACACCAAGGCATTGGTGATGTAGCATTTCTGAGCTCCAAACACCATTGTCCACTAAATTGAATCCTTAAAATAATCACATTTAAGCTAACACCAAAGCCCTCTAGGTTATTCTCAGTGTTGAAGTTTGTTTAAACTGTGCTTAGACTGCACAGGTAAAGGTTGTACAGACGTACATTGTTGTAACAAGAATAAAGAAAGGATAAAGAAAAAAAGGTTCTGAACCTGTGCAAAATAAGAGTTCATAATGATACAAATGATCAACTCAGCTTAAATCTGCTCCCACAAAATACGCCTCTCAGCTTCTCTCACGCTTGTCATCTACAGCAATACTAGAAATTATCTAATGATTCATCTTGAAAGCATTTTTCATGCATGCTCTTACTAAAGATTTTTTTCATCTAAATATTCACACACAAAACACTTTTGACAAAGATTTACCTATTGGCTGAACCTGAGTGTCCTTGAATCCACGACAAAGCAGGCTCACAAGCACTTGCCCCAGAGTACACATGCACCTGCAGCTGTGATTGCCCAGCCTCTGGCCAGTTAAAATTCCCACAAAACACTACTAAAAAGATTACTTTCTAGCTATTCTACCAATCTCATTCTATTAAGGGAAAAAAATCAAAAAAAAAAAAACACAGAAAAAGACATAGTTTTTGCTTTTTGTCAGTTGTATTACTTACGATACATCTGGTAAAGAAAAAAAACAACCTGGAAGCCCCAGAGATGATCAGAACATGTCTAAGGGCCCTACTGCAAAACAAGGTGGAATTTCAGTCTTAAAGGAGGCAAGAGGGACTGTTTGGGCATGCTCTGCTTAACTCCTAAAACCCACAAGGACTGCTGGGCTACTGCCTTCACATTCTGCACACAGACCTTTCTTCCCACACCAAGTATCTGCAGCAATTATTATACTCAGGAATGTGCCGATATTAGACATTCATCCCAATGCATTAGGCTATGCACTTCCTCAACACTGTACAAGGAAATAACTGAGAAACACCTGTGCTAAATAACACCAGACTAATCCACTGTTAAAAGTCACAGTTTGTGCTCCAGGCTGCAAAGGTTTCTGCTGAAGAAAGGTGCTGAGCTGCCAGCGAATCATCATCGAGAAAGATAATCTGAGACCAAGACAGCTTCATAAACAACTCTGAAAGGATTTTACAGAACCCATGTCTCATGTCACGCTTGTATAGGCTGTTTACAACAAGGGGCTAAGAAAGCAATCCTCAGGGAGCCACACAAGGGGGCATATTCTTCTCAGAGGAGTTATGTGATTTTTGGAATGAAGTAATCTGATGTACAAATGAATGAGACAATAAACAGTTTTTAGAGAGGAAAACGATAACGCTGGATTCTGAAACTAAGCACAGCAGGTAGCAAGCTTACAGAAGGGTGTTGAAAAGATTTGTACAATTTCTCAAAAGCTGATACACTTAAACCCTCAGAAAAAGAAGACTGAACTGTTACCATCACTCTCAAGTGTAATACCAGATCATAGGTATAATGCAAGCATAAACCCTCCTCATGGCTTCATCTGGCACATGATTTATATTATTTTCAATTATTAGGGCAAATAGTCAGGACTATATCATGCATTATATCACTTTAAGTCCACTGGAAAGCATTTCCCTTAGCCATGGAAAGAAATCCATATTTGTTAACATGCCACTGCAGTAGAGACTACTGTCCAACTACTTTTGTGCAATATTATCAGTAATAACAGGCCCATCTCTTAAGATTCACCACATTCTTGCTGAAGTAAGTGAAATGGTTCAGCCAAATGTGGATCACAATGGGCAAAACAATATTTAAAAATACAGCAGATTAAAAATTAACCAATTTCTTAATGTTAAGCTCAGTTCTCTTCAAGTGAAACTTGAGATAAAAACACTGTGTAACAACTTGTTCCATTGATCCCTAGGTTAAATCTATACCATGTATATAGAGTCAAGATACCAGCCCTTAAGTGCTTTCACATTTTTCTCAGATGAAGTCTATTTCAGGAAGAGAATCATAGGAATAATAGTTAATAAAAACATTAAACAAAATATATCAGCCCAGAACTACCATAGCCATTTCTATGAATCATATACAATTGCCTTTTTTTAAAAAATAATAAAAAATTAATACAAGCTGATCGGTTGGAGATTATGATTTTGAAGACTGATGATCCTCTCCTGTGTTCAAACACACTGTGTTTATCATACTTGATAAATGAAATATGTCTGCAGGCAGCATGAAGATGCTTCTAAAACAAACAAGTCAACAACAACAAAGCCAGCTCAATTGTTTTGTTGCCTCTGGCAGTAAGTGCTGTATATTCATATAACATCATGACCAAAACTTCTGACCACTGAACTGCTCTGCAGCAAGAAAGAAAGTGTCCTTCTCCTGTGTGCAACTGAATGACCAATGTGCATAAGATGTATCTTTTGTATCATACAAACATTCCTTCTCACAGGATATAAATAATAATGCATGATCTATTGCACTAAAACCAAGCAGGATTGCTGAGTATTAACAGCAGGTACACAAAACACTCCTACTCCCCTCCGATTTTTCCCTCACTCCCCAGTCTCTCTGGATCTTTTCTAATTACCGAGCAATGTAACATTCACAACTCCCAAAGCAGGGACAAGAAAGCAGAATTAAAATTATTAGCTCAACAAGAGAATATGAAAGCACATAAACACTGGGCCAGCCTAATGCTATTATTTTTTTTTCAACTCCTAATTATACTATGACTGATTCAGAGAAGTGTGTTGTAAAACATTCATGGTAGTCAAGTCGTCTCTCACCTAAAACAAGCCTTTCTCCTTCCTTCCTGCTGCCTGATGTCATCTCTCCCTTAATCATGCCTTTCTTTATACAAGTTGGTGTTTAAAACAACTATCTCACAGGAAAAGTTCAAGTAAATTAGAAATTACAAAATCAGATATACAAGATCAGCCATGTGAATAAATGCAAAAGTAACTCCCCAGTGGTCATTCCAGCAAGGCTGTGCCTCCACATAAGCAAAGCAAACTGCAGAAACAAAGCCGTCAGACTCTGGAGCAGTTATCATTTGACAACAGATTTAAATTTGTGAGCCCTGCATCAACTTATGAGGAGCAACCTGCACGAGAAAGACTATTCATATAAACTGAAGCAAAGAAAATCATGTCCTTCACTTTTTGTACAGATCACCATGTACATGATATTTAATTTCATTTAAAAATAAAAATTACCACACAGCAAGACAAAATCCCGAGTAAGTCCTTTCCTTTATTAAATCCTCAGTATGAGATGAACTGTCCTTTCTATTTTGTATTTTTTAAACTATCTCACACGCTTCAAAACATGACTAATGAAGGGTAGCTGATTGTCCCGCTGTTTGCTGACAGCCACCAAACGCTGTCTGCCCTCTCTCTCGGCTGTTTCAGACTGCCGGCCCTCATCCAGCCATGGACAGAAACAGTCCTACAAAAATGCCACTTGGGAAAGCAGTTCACACCGCGGATTGCAGAAACCGTTGTTCTTCTGCAGTAAGCACCAGCTATATTTTGGAGAGTCAGCAGCACGACAGCCACTTCTGCGGACACCGAGCTCTCTCTGCGACCGCCGCTGCTCCGGCCGCCCCGGGCCCCGCTGGCCAGCAGGGCGGGGCGCCAGGTTCCGGCATTACCACGCCGGGTTCTGCGCACGTCGGTTCCCGCGGAGGCCGCGCCCGGGGCTCACCGCCGCCTCAGCCGAGCGCCCTATCTCCTGCAGCCCCACTCCCGGGCCCACCTACCACTGGCAGACGACCACGGCCAGCCCCGCTCACCTGCGCTCGCCGCAGCGCCGCTACCCCCCAGGCACAGACGGACAGGCTCCAGTGCGGTCCTCTTCAAAGCGGCCGGGGCCGGGGCGAGGCTGGCCCGGGGCGGGAGCGGGATGCCCGGCACCGGCACCGGCGCCGTGAGGGAGCGGCCCCCGCCGGGCGGGGCGGAGCAGGACGAGCGCGAGAAGGGATCCTGAGGGGGCACGCGCGGGCTCATGAGGCAGGGCGGGCTCAGGGCGTGCGGGGATAGCCAGGTACAGCACGGACCCCCTGCCCTTGCAAACAACACGACGGCGGCCGGCCACTTTTCTTCTTCTTCTTTTTTTTTTTTTTTTTTTTTTTTTTTTTTTTTTTTTGGGGGGGGGT
>WAAE01003102.1:46355-121553 GCA_013400495.1 Nicator chloris
TTTTTAACTTTTGGAGGTGGGTTTTTTACCTTTTACCAGATTTTTGTGGTAACATTTGCAGCCACCCTCGCACCAGTGCCGCCTCCCTCCCTGCCCGCGCTGAACACCCGTGAGAGTCCCGCAGGGACGCGGCCGCACCGCGCGTGGCAGCGCCCGGCAGCGCGGGAGCCTTCTCCCTGCGAAAGGAACCCTGCGCTCTCTGGCAGGCGGCCCGGCTCCACGGCGGGACAGTCGAGCGAAGGAAATAACATAAGAATAAAAATCAGTTCCGAAGCGCCACTCAGCGCACCCCAGACACCATTCCGGCTGCTGCCCCCGGCAGAGGGCGGCCAAGGGCAGCGCCGCCGCTCCCGACCGACAACCGGCCCCGACGGCCTTGGTGCAACCGCCAGCGGACAGGGCAGGGAGACAGGCGGCTGCTCGTAGGTGCCTGGCACCTCCGGCCCCGCCGTTGTGCCTGGGCTGCAACAGGTGCCGTAAGCAACTGCTGTACACAACACGCGTGCTAGGCGGAATGCCCCCTCTCCGCGTGTAACGTTACGAGACTTCACTGGAAAGCTCTGCCATTCTGGCCCAAAGAGCGGGTTACTGACCTCCCGCGATGTGCATGCTCTCCCAGGGCCAGAATAGCTGAGAGGGACCCCCAAACGCGGCCGGCCAACTCTGACCGCCGTCAGGCGCGCCCGCACGGGGATGCCGCTTACGGGGCGACCGATGCGCGGGCCTTTCCCTGGGGTTGCCGGCCAGACGGGGGCACAGACCAGAGACATAGCACGGCAGAAGCGGCCGGGCTGAGCCGCGGCCCCGAGCCCTCGCTGGTGCGTATCGGACTGCCCTGCCCAACCAAAGGGGCAGCAGCCTGAGCCGTACGACGGGGAAGGTCCCGGTCCCCGGCCCCGCCGGGCGCCGCTCCCGTCCGCACTCCGCGAGCCCGCGGGGAGCCGGCGCGGGCGGGCTCCGCATTGGCTGTTGCTAGGTGACGTACGCCGCGCCACGTGACCGCTGTTAAATGCCGTCCCGGCGGCGCGCGGCGCGCAGTGTCTGTCCCGCTGGCGGCGGCGGGAGCGCGGCTGCACCGCCCCGGCGGAGCGCGGCGAGCATGCTGGCGCGGCTCTGACCGCCTGTCCCCGTGGGGACGGCCGCGAGGCGGCGACCCGTGCCCCAGCGGGCGGGGGCGCGGGATGACGGGGGTGCTGGAGGGTCTGATGCCGGACATGCACACCAGCCAGATCGCCGCCGCAAGCTACCACCAGCACGGCGGCCTGCACAAGCCGCAGGAGTCCCCCACGCTGCCCGTCTCCACGGCCACCGACAGCAGCTACTACACCAACCAGCAGCACGGGGCAGCGGGCGTGCCGCCCTACGGCCCCGTGAGCTCCTACCCCTACGCGGGCGACGGCACCGCCCCCTACTCTGCCAAGGCCGCCTACGACGTGGGTTACGGGGGCGCCTACGGCTCCTACGGGCCCTACGGCAGCAGGGCCTCTCCAGCCAACAACGACTCTGGTACGTCCGAGCCCCGCATGGGGGACGGCTCGGTGAGCCTGGCGAGGAGGCGATCAGGGCTCTAGACACGGGGTGGGCCGCGAGAGCGCTCGTTCCCGGTGGGTCGCCCCGACGGGGCGGGCGGTGATACGAGCTGCGAACAGGGCCCGGGGTGGCGGGGGCGCCTCGCCTCACTCGGGTTGCCGTTTCTGCCGCAGCAGAGAAGGAAGACTGTGAACCGGAGATCAGGATCGTGAACGGGAAGCCGAAGAAAGTGCGGAAGCCCCGGACCATCTACTCCAGCTTCCAGCTGGCGGCTCTGCAGCGGCGCTTCCAGAAAACTCAGTACCTCGCCTTGCCCGAGAGAGCGGAGCTGGCGGCCTCCCTCGGCCTCACCCAGACGCAGGTAAGGCTCTCCCACCGCGGGGCCCCGGGCACGTCCCGCCCCGCTGGTGTCTCCGCTCCGCGGAGTCGGGTACGAGCGTGGGAGGAAGGCCGACCCGTGGCGCCTCGACAGCCTGAGGTGGGAGTGCAGGTGAAGCGGCAGCGCCGCTGAGGCAGCGCCGCGAGTGCTCGGGGATGCGAAAGCTGCGAGTCCCTGCCCCGCCGCGGGCGGTCTGGGCGCCGGGAAGGCGCCTCAGAGGCAGCGGCCGCCTGACGCCCCTTTCCCCGCAGGTAAAGATCTGGTTTCAGAACCGCCGCTCCAAGTTCAAGAAGATGTGGAAAAGCGGAGAGATCCCAGCGGAGCCGCCTCCCCGCCGCAGTTCTTCGCCACCGTCTCCCTCCTCGCCCCCCGCCTGGGACTTCGCTCCGCACCCACGTACCGCGGGCAGCGCCGGCACCGCCAGCCCCAGCCCTGCCGCCGCCTTCCTCGGTAGCTACTCGTGGTACCCGCCGGCCCCCGGCGGCCCGGCGCACCTGCCGGCGGCCGCTCCCCTCCCGCAGCCGGCGCAGCCCCCGCATCACCACGGCAGCGGCAGCATCTTCTAGGCGCTGTAGAGACTTCAGCCCGCGGGCCGCACCTGGCAGCCGCGGAGCACCGACGTGCAGCACTGGTGTTTCGGTGAAGTGTGGGTCCGGCCCCGACGCTCCCGAGGGAGAAGAACCACTCCGCGCCCCGTCCCGCCCGGTTGCCGCCGGCGGCGGGGCCCGTGTGCATTCGGCCCCGTGGGGTCCTCCCTCCAGCCGTGAAAACAACCACGCTGCGAAGGACTCACCTTCCTCCCTCCATCTTCCTCCTCTTCCCCGGCATTTTCATCAAACCACCGGTGCAGAACTCTGGTTACTTTTTATTTTTTTAAAGTTGATAGGTGCCTTTGCGGATAACCTCACTTTGATGTTGGGGATTAAAAAATAAAACGATAAAAAAAAGATAAATAATTTTTATATGTAGATTTAAAACAGAAGCTTTCCGTGTTTAAGGTATCCCTTTTAGCCGTGAACGAAACCGTTCGGCGGGGGCGGGGGCCGGTCGCAGGCGGTGGTGCCGGTGTGGCTCCCGCCCGTGCGCTGCCTCCGGGCTCGTTTCGTGCCCCGACGAGGCTTCCTCGCGTCGGGCGCCAGCCGCAGCGAGCCCTCCTCTCCGCCCCTCTCTGCTCTTCCCCCGCCGGGAACCTAGCCACTGACATGCCCCTGATCTCTTTGATGTCTAGCGTCGTGAAAAGAAAAAAAAACTGTATTTTTGGTTATTTATTATGGAAAACTTATACACGCATTAATGTTTCTTTTACAATAAGCAGAGATTATTTAAATAAATTATTGTTTCCATGGTGCCCACGCTGAGTTTTTGGGGGATGGGGGAGGTTGAGGGTGTCGACTTCAACCGGGCGTTCTCTGGGAGGGAGAGTTGCGTCCCTTCCACCTCCTACACATTGTAACTGTTGCCGCAAGCCTGCAACTACCCCCCTCCTTCCCCTCTTTCCCGTCTACAACAAAATCTCGCCCCTGACAGTCTTCTCGGCGAGGCCATGAATCACTCAGCGCTGCCTGCAGCAGCCCAGAGCTGCCCCCCCTTCCCCCTCTCCCGCCTGCTGGCGCCAGCGACATTTCACCCGGGACAGGTTCCTGCCGTCTCACAGCTTCCCGTGGTGGTCCGGAGCGCTTTGGGACAGGGCCGTGCCCGAGATTCGTAGTAGCTCTGGAGCTGGTCGTCGGGTGCAGCCCTGACCCAGAGGCCTGGGTGCCTTGCCCTTCCAGCCATGGCACCCAGGCCAGCAACTTGCATGACATCTTTGCTTGGGCCATAGCTGGTGGCTGCCCCGAGCCCCTCTGTGGTGCTTCGAGGGCAGGAGGCACCGGCTGGACTCTCTCTGAGATGTGCCCCTTGAGGACTGGACCTCTCAGACCCCTCAAGATGTTCCCCTCTGGGATGCAAGCCCTGCAGCTTCATCCCGCCTAGCTGAAATACTCTGAGATGTAACTCGTAAGGGCAACATCCCTCCAGGCTGAACCCCTTTCCAGGCAGCACCCCCTCCAAGTTGCAGCTTCATGGGATGCATCCTTCGAGGGTTGGACCCCTCCAGGACCCCTCCAGGATGTAACCCTCTGGAACGCTCCCTGCACCCCTCTGAGCCGAACTCTCACTTTGATGACCTCTCCTGCACCCTTCGGGGCCGCCCCACTCGGGATGCCACCTCCCGGCTGTGTCCCTCCAAGCTGTAACCCTGAGGGACATAGCCCTGCGGGCTGCATCCCTGGAGGCATTGTTGCTGGAAGAAGCAAAAGGGCGTAAAAGAAGGGGGTTCTGGCCTTCATCACCGAGAGGACCCGCCGTTCTTGAAGAGGGCACGGGGAGAGAGAGCCATGCGGAAGATCCCGTTGCAGACATCATGAGGAAGGCCCAGGCCAGCTTGCCCGGGGTCGGGAATGTGCAGCCTGGCCAAGACTCTTGGCATGAGGAGCCCGGGCGGGGCTGGGGAACGCGAAGAGGGGCGGCCCCACAGGGAGACTCGTCGGGAGGAGGGGGGGGAAGAAGAGGGAAAAGTGGGAGGGGGGAAGAAGGGGGGAAAGTGAGAGTGCAGATTGCTTCTGAGAGCTTGGGGAAAGCTTGGGGGCGAGGAGAGGCGGGGGGCGAAGGAGGAGTGAAGAAAAGCGAAGAATGACCGAGGGATGTTGGAAGACGGGAGTCGGGTGCAAAGAAAGCGTGAGGAGGGAGTGGGAGAGACAAAGGGGAAAGCGATAGCTGCCGTCCTGTGCCGACGCTTACCCGGCGGCGAGGACGGGGACGAGAGCCCAGAACCGCCCCAAGAAACAGCGGGGCCGGCCAACCCCATATATCTCCCCTCCTTCACCCTCCCGCCGGCCGCGGGGAGACCTGACGGCAGTGGCCTCAGTCGCCCGCTCCGACCGGGGACAAAAAACTTCCCCGCTGGCGGACGGCGAAGCGCTAGGGCGGCGAGCACGGAGCGAGGCGGCACGCGTGGCGAGCAGCACGGCGGAGCCCCACGCCCCCGTGGTCCGGCAGGAGCAGTGTTCCCGGCAGCGCGGTGTTTCCTCGGGCTCAGACGGGAGGGGCGGAGGGGCGGAAAAAGTGGGATATACCCCTTTGGCAAGTGACAAGTTTTGCTAATCCCGAGCGTCCGGGATGCACGAGGAAGCCGTGGGCGAGGGCCACGGCCGGGACGGAGACAGTTTCCATTCCTGTTCCCTCCCCGCCCCTCCGCCCGATCGTTTTCACAGGCGCTTCTCGCAGTTAAATAAAGTTCCCCCCAAACATTTGCGCCCAGGTCTGTCCTGGCCCAGAGTCACCAGTCCCAGGTAGCGTTGCGGTGCGGGGTGCTGCTCGGCTACTTGCGATCGGGCAGGATGCCGACAGCCGCTTGGGGTCCCTGGGACAGGGACCTGCCCAAAGCGGGGAAGCTATCAGCAGTCGAGGAGCAGAGCACACTACACTCAGGGCGGGAGCCTTCGAGCTTTCTTTCTGTTATTTAGTATTTTATTATTTATTTATTACTATTTATTTGCTGTCTGCTGGTAGCAGTCCTCTGTGGGCTGTCCGCACCTGGTGTATGCGATGAGCTTTTTCGTGCTTCAGCATCCCCGGATCGCCCAAAGCCCTCCCAGGCTCCGTATTTCACCCGCTGCTCGCATCCCAGATGCGGCTCACACAGTGCGGGGGTCGGCGACGGCAAACGGATGCGGAGGCGAGTTACAGCAGCTCCCGCGCGCACTGCAGATGCATACGTAGAGATATGAGTGTGTTTGTAACCTGTTTTCTTCTGCTCTTTTCCTGTCCGGTAGGACGGGGCAGGCACCGCTGAGGCCCCTCACAAGTTGCATGGAGATCGGCCGTCCAGAGCCGGCCGAAGTTACGGGGAGCAGGATAACCGGGGGACGAGAAATGCCCTGGCCTCCACAGCACTCTGCACACAGGAGGGGTTGCGGAGCGGGGGAGGGAGCCTGGTGGGAGGGCTGGGACGATTCCACCCCACTTCCCAGCGCCGAGGTTCCCCCTTCCGCCCCCCGTGGGCCTGGTCCCGGCTCCGGGCCGGGGGGCGGCTGACCGGGGCCGATCCCGGGAGGGGGCGACCGGGGTAGGTGACGGCTCCGCGACCAGCCCGGTCCGGGAGGGCGGTATGGCAACCGCCCGGCCGAGGTGACACCCTCTGCCCCCCCGGAGCACGGGCGGGGCCGGCCGGGCTTGTACCGTGGGGAGGCAATTTACTCATTTGCCCGGTGAAAAGAGAAAGCACGAGAAATTCAATTAAAGCGGCTCTGGCAAAAGGAGTTATTTGAGGCATGAATGTCTCCCCTAAAGCTGCAGCAATCATGTGGCATTAGACACTTCCGGAATCCTATAGCCAACTTGAAAAATCCCAGACCCCTTTTTTCCCTAATTTTTGCTCTGATCTGTAATTTTATCCACATTTGCACTAGTTTGAGCATTCTGGCTCTCCCATCTGAAAGCCTGCAATTACTATATAATTCTTCGCAATTTCACATGTCCTAATATGGACTGTAATTTTTGCGCAAGACAATTTCCTGCTATTTCAAGCATCAACATTGTCAAAGTTGTATGTACATAATAAATGGGAATATCAATGCATAGTTTTTAGCATAACATCTTGACTCCTCGATAATTATATCCGTTCGGAGCCTACGCAGAATTAGCCTGAATTGCATGGTAACTGCTGCTGCTTTAAAATTTTTAAAAATTACTCATAATTTTCCCAAAGATTACCAAGATCTCGAGTGCACAATGTCATCAGCGTAATGAAGAGTAAACATTTATGCTAATAATCTGCAATTTTTTTCATCAGCTATAAAGACAGAGGCTATATAGCAGAAAATTTCAGTCATATTCTGCGAGAGCAGAGCTGCAAAAAGGCTGCTGCGCTCAGAGGCATGTGCATCTCTGGGGGATCTCAATCCACATTTGCACTCTCAGGATATTATTATTGTGCTCGGCTTCTTTTTTTTTTTTTTTTTTCCGCTTGCTTTCTCCCTCCCCGATCCTCTCGCTCTCTCACACTCTCTTGTTCTTCTAACTTTCGTAGCAAAAAGCCGCGTTCGGTCCTTTGGTTTGTTATAAAGGAAAGACTTGTGCCCAGAGCCTCAGGGACTGAGGCGGAAGGTAAGGGTGGCGACACAGGCTCCTTTCTCGCGGGGGTAGGTGAGTGTACGGGGCGCGACGTGGATGGATGCCCCGCGGGCCGGGAGAGGGGGGAAATACCGGCGGCGGCTCCGCCGACCCAGTGTCCCCGCAAAACTTCCCGCCGGCGGCACCGGGGAGAGGAAGGGAGTGGGACGGCGGGTCGGGCGACGGGGATGCCGAGCACAGCCGAGCCGAGCTGCGCCGCGCCGAAACATCCCGCGGGCCGAGCCGCGGAGCCCAGAGCGGCGCGGGCAGAGCGGCGCGGGGGCACTCGCCGCCCGGGACTGCCGCGCTGCCGGGGGCTGCCGGCGCCGGCGTTCACTCGTTTTCGGCGGTGGTTTCGTGGAGTGTGTTTGTCGGTTCCTTGCTAAGGGGAGCGTTACTGTCCGGTCCCGAGCCGGGAGGCGGAGGGAAAGGTGCCGGCGCGGGGGGGACGTGGCACTTTTTCACTGGCATGAGAGTGGCGGTGGTGGCAGGAGCGGGGTAAGAGGGCGGCGGCGGGGAGAGCGGAGCGGGCGGCGGCGGGGATTTCTTATCCCCCTCTGTCAAACGAAGGGAGCAAATTCCGAATGCAAACGGGCTTGGGCTCTGATATTTGATTTTTTTTTCTAGTTTCAGGGGCCGCTCTGTGCTCTGCAATTAGATTGACACATGTACAACATCCCCAGCTATTCAAGGGGGTTCGCAGGGACACTCCAAGGGGATTTTTTCCCCCTTTTTCTTTTTGGGTGGAAGATATTAAAGAGGTATCTGTTGTTTGGCAATTTTGCTAAGTCTGTCTTCATTACTTCAACATTGTGCATTTGCTAATTTGGAAGCCCCTTCCTATTGACAGCTCTGCTCCATACACCTGCAAGCAATTTGCAGAGCTCCAATATAGGAGAATTGCAGAGATGGCAGCTCGCACCTATTTTATTTTTTTTTTCTTCGCTTTTCTCAATGCACAGCAAATTTGGCTTTCAGTGCGTTATCTCTTTTGTTAATGCAAAAAGATTCCCTGGGCGAAAAAATTGCTCATAATTACCAGAGAGATGGGGAAACTGCATTAGAATAAATAAACCTGAAATTACTGTAATTATGTTGTGTTTGATGGGCTCGGCTTGTAATCAAGAAGAGAATACAGTGAAATGATGCTGACCCTCTTGGGTTTGCAGCTGTACGCGCACTTTGGGGTCTTTTTTTGCAGAAAAGAGTCATTTTGATCATCATTAAGCTGTGTGTAACCTATTTCAGAAGTGTTTGAAAATGAGGGGCGCTTTTTTTTTCTTTCCCCCAACAAGGAAAAATATATCCCAAAATTACATTTTGCCATTTACAGGCTCATCCATAAGGTTGTATTTGCCGAGTGACAATTGGTAAAGGTATAATATTCGAAATCAGGGCTTAATCATTGTAATGAGGTATTGTTTCAATATAAGCACCTTTGGATTATTCATAGTTTAATTAATATCCTCATTATGAAAATCTTCGAATCAGATATTTGATGAACTACTTGTCAGCAGCAAGGCAGAATTAATTAGGCCTGTATTGAGATTAACATTTTCAAATGTACAATTATAATAGCCTCTAACTCAAGACCGCCTCGCTGAGAGAAAACTGATAATTTCTCTATTTGAACAGTTAGCAAGACGTTATTGAATTAGGAGAAGCTAATATATCTTTAAAGCCCTCCGAGCTGCTTGACCACCCCGCTTAGGCCCGGTCAAAGGCGTTTGGTCTCCGGCAGAGCCGCCGCGGGAGCTGTGCGGGTCCTGGGGCGCTACGGGGCCGCGGAGCTCTCCGGCTCCGCTCGGGACTTCGGGCCGCTCGGGCCGGGTCTCGGGCCGCGGCACTGCGGGAAATGCGGAGCTGCGGAGCGTTTTTCATGTCGGATACAGCACCTCCGCGGGCCGCCGCGCCGCGTGTGCGCGTTAGGGCGGATGCTGTGCTGCCGTGCATCGGCTGCGTACCGGCCCCACGCACTGGGGAGCACGGCTCCCGCGGGGCTGCACAGCCGATCCCTCGCGGAACCTGCCCGCAGAGATGCGCACGGGCAGCCGGCCGAGCCCAGCCGCTGCCGGCTCCCTCCGCTCTGCAGCGCTTTACCCACCCAAGTAATAGCCACGGGTTGTGCCCGGCGCTGCGCCAGCCCGGACGCGGCTCAGTCCCGGGTTGGGATGACCGCGGCGGTACCGGCACAGCTTCGCCTCCCGTGGGATGAGCGGGTAGGCAGCTGGCTCGGCTGTCGGGACGGGGGCCGGGGTTCTCTCGGCCTGACCGCATCCCCTTCCCGTCCCAGCAGCTATGCCCGGTTCCGCTCTGGCTCCGGGCGACCCCTTCGCCGAGGGTCCCGCGACCCGTCGCCGCCTAACTGGGCCCGACCGGGCGCACGGGGGACAGGCTGCCCTGTCCGGGGCGCGTCGCTCCTCCGTCTCGCCTCCCGGTTACGGCCACCGCCGTCCCGCCGCGGAGAGCGGAGCGTGGCCTGAACCCCGCTCCCGGCCGCGCTACAAGACAGGGAGCATCCATGTCTCTTTTTCCAAACCATAATTTTACTGTCTCAAAGAAAGTTTATAACTTATGTACAAAGATTTGTGTGGGTTTTTTTTCCATTTCCTCCCCCAGATACAAAGCAATAAGTTAACATTCTCAATATAAAACTAAACTTTGACATATAGAACACTAAACACAGCCGAGCTCAGTTCATCACAAGTAAATTTTCCGAATTTCACAAGTAAAATGTCAAGATCTCAGTACACAAAGCATCATGTTTTACAGCCACACGAAACAGAACGGAAATAATAATAAAAAAAATTATTAAAAAAGCTAAATTTGTGCAACATGTTTACAGAACAATAATAATAATAATTAAGAATAAAATATGTACAGCGAGTAGCTCCTGCACGTCGGTTTGTGCATTTCGACTTCGGGCCGGCTTTGCGCGGGGAGGCCGCGCCGGGACTGCGAGGGTGCGCCCGCCCGCCCGNCGTCCTCTGCGCCTTGCTTCACCTCAGCAAAGCGCTGGCAGCTGCTGCAATTCCACTTCAGAGTGCCAAACAATGCGCATTTATTTCTTTTGTTAAATACGCGAGAAATGTAAATCATTCGAACCAAAACTCTCCACACCAGGGAAGTATAAAAGTTATTGTAGAAGTTAAAATCGCATCCTTCCCTCATGGTGATTTATTCGGGGAGAAGGGAGGGGAACGGGACGACGGACCGTCTGTGGTTTCGTTTAAACTGTGCGTCCAAGCAGTACACTCAGCAAGCTGAGTTTGTCTCTAGCACTCTCATAGTGGTAATTTAAATCAATAAATAAACCCCCCGTCTTCCCCTTTTAACAACAACAAAAATATACAGATGGATAGTGAAGGTACAGAAAATGTCGCGGGAAAGAAGCTCTGGTAAACTGTACAGCTTCCTTCCCCCTTTCAATTGAAGAGACCGTCAGATCGGGGTAGTAAATAAATGACCTACATTTCAACAGACACAGACAGACAGACAGGACAGAGGAGAGGGCTTCCCCGCCCCCCAGACATCTTTTTCTGATTGTCCCACAAAGCCGCGGCCGGCGCTCGCTCTGCTCCCAGGCTGTTGTGCCGTGCTCGGGGCCGCTCCGTCAGCTGTCAGCGGTGGGAACCGGCCCGCATCACATCTGTGCTCTCCTGCATCGAGCTACCGTGCAGCGTCCTAATGGCTGGATGGGCAAGAGACCTCCTGTTTGTTTGTTTGCTTGGGTTTCTTTTGTGGTTTTTGTTGGTTTGTTGTTTTTTTTTTTTTAACTCTCTCTCTCTCTCCCCCCTCTTTTTTTTTTCTTTCCTTTTATTTGACTTAGTTTCTTTTTTTTTCCCCCCCCCGTAATAATTTTAATTCTTTTTGGGATCGATAGTGCTTGCGTTAGGGGAAAACGTATGTATAATCACATCAGTTGCGGTTGCTGCATAGCTTCTTGGTGGGCCGAAGGATACCACGACGTGTAGCTGGGGATGTAGGTTCCCGGGGTCCCCGACGAGGCCTTACCGGAGGCGGAGGTGGTATTCCACACTGGAGGCACGGGTGGCGAGCTGCCCGAGAGAGCCCTGCCGTTGGTCAAGGCGCTGCTCTCCAGGGCGGCCCCTCCTTGCTTCATCAGCTTCTTAAATTTGGAGCGCTTGTTCTGAAACCAAATCTTCACCTGCAAAGGGGAACAGGGCATGGCTCAGGATCCCTCGGTACGGTCCAGCATCCCCCCATCCCTCCTAGGGCACGACGAACCCCCGCACCCGGCGGCCCTCCAGCTTCTCTCCCTCATTCCCCCCGCGACTGCCATGTTATTTTGTGACGCCAAGTCACCCAGCGGGAGCCCCCTAGGCCCACTCCAGCGGGCTCTGCGGGGGCTTCCACAGCACTGGGAGCGCCCCGCGGCGGGACGGGTGTCGCCCCGGGCCCCGTTACCCGCGGCTGTGACCCGTGTGCATTACGCGTGTGGTCTCCCACGCCGACGATGGGGACACGGAGGGGACACGGGAGAGGGGCCGGCTCAGTTGGAGCTGTACCTGGGTCTGGGTGAGTCCCAGAGATGCTGCGAGCTCGGCTCTTTCGGGGAGAGCCAGGTACTGAGTCTGCTGGAACCTCCTGTTTAAAGCCTGTAGCTGCAAACTGGAGTAAATAGTCCTGGGTTTGCGGATTTTTTTCCCTTTCCCATTAAAGCGAACTTCCCCTCCTTCTACCACAGTGCTTTTCTCCGATTCGGCCCCTACAAACAACAAACGATGCAGAATAAATAATAATAATAGAAGCAATAGCAATAATAGCAGTAACAGTAATAGCAGCAGCAGCAGTAACAATAACAACAGCAACATCAACAATAACAATAATGAGAAGGAAGAAAAGTGAAGCTCGAGTAAAGCTAACAAAGGCTCCGGGCGATTATGGCAGCCCAGGCTTCTTCCCAGAGAAAGTTTGCTATTTTTACAGGCTGCAGTTTAGGTTTAATTACCCTTAATTGCATACATTGTTTATAGCGCTACGCAATAAATAATTACGAAGACTAATACGTGCACATCTGGGTTGGTTTCTTTTCCAGCCAAGCATTGTGTGCTCTGTGTATTGGTCCCCTGTGATCCTCAGGCTCTCTTGACTAATATTTTGTAATTTAATTTAATTTTTCTCCCGATAGATTTTTTTAATACAACACCCTCCCTCCCGCCTTGCCTTCCCTCCTCCTCTCCCCCCCCTCCCCAAAGCCGAGTGCACCTACCTGTCTCCTCTAACCGGGTCTGAGTCAGGCTGGAGCTGTTGGGGTAGGACTGCACTGAACTGATGTAGGGGTTGGTCGAGTGGCTGCTGACCGAGTTCACATAGGGGTAGCCCAGCGGTCGGGAGAAGGACGAAGCTGTGCTGTACGAGCTGTCAGGCTGAGAGTGGCCCGCGGAGTGTAAACAGTGCATGGAATAGTGTCCGTGGGACATGGGAGAAGGAGACATTTGCTGGCTGGGCGGCCCAAACTCCATAAAGACAGCCTTCCCTGAGACGGGGCTATTTAGACTCTCTGGCATGGTAGTCATGGTCATTTCTTGTCGCTTGGTCTGTGTGTGTGTTCTCTCTTCAGCTTGCCTTTTTGGGGTCTGTTGTGTTTCTCAGGACAGGAAAGAACCCAATTTAAGCGAAACAGGGTTTTTCACTTTCCATTCATAAGAAAATGGAGTTTGTCTCTTTGAAAAGTCTAAGCATGATGCTGTAGATCTACACAAACTCGCCTAAAAGCTTTGACTCAGCCAAGTCTATGAATATTCATGAGACGGCGGAGCTGATTGGTCCGCCGTCTTGCATAATCGTTTTGGATTGGTCCGAGGCGCTCGGGGCTCGCCCGGACCCCGGTGAGCGCGGAGAGCCGGGCTGGCAGCGCCGCGCCTGCCCGAGCGCCGGACGCACGCCCGCCCCGCTCCCGGCCGGCCCCGGCATGGAGCCGCCCGGGAACTCACTCCCATGGCAGGCCGCCCGCTCCCGCCGCCGACGACCGAGGGCGCCGATCCGGAGCTCGGCGGAAGGCACCGCAACCCCCTCCGCCCTTCTCCGCCCCTCGCCGCGAAGGCGGCGCGGAGGGGACAGCAGCCGTGCTCCGCCGGCCTCAGCGGGCTGCAGGGGTACTTGCAGCTGCCCGCCCCGCTCCGGCAGACGGCGGCGCGACCCGCGCACAAAGCGAGCGGCCCCCGCCCGCCAGGCCGCGCGCACTCCGCGGGTGCGCAGGGGTTCTCGGGCCCGGCCCGCGCGCCCCAGCGCCGCCCGCACCTCCAGATCGCGCAGCCCGGCTGTTGCCGTTATTGTTTGAAAGGGAAAAAAGCAATCCAACCAAACAAAATCGCCCTGAAAGGGCCCAACGGCGCATTTGAGCTTAAAATGAAAACTTCCGCGTGCGTGAGCGGTAAATGAGGTGGGACTTAGGAGATCCTCCCCAGAAAGCCCATGATGAATCCCAAATTACTTTGCTAGATAATTAGAAAGTGTTGATAATTATTTCTTTCATAATTCTGCGGTGTGACTGTAACAGGAAAATGATCTTGTGAAAGTTCACACGTGCAGATGCATTAGTTACTGATTCATTTGATTAAATGCTAGTCTCAAGTGCTCTGATCCACAGCTGAAGGCGGCCCCATTAGCATAACACTGATGTTTAATTTTCATACGCATAATTAGCCATATATTTAACACTAATAGCAACATGCAGCCTTCCAGCATTAAACAGCCTGGGATTTGATCTGGCCTGGGCTGAACTTTCCCGGTTACACCTAGGCTGTCTAGGGTGCGCAGTTATCACGGCACTACATCTATGTAATCAAACACATTTTGGCAAAGGGAGAACACCGATAAAAGTGAACATTCAAAACAAATCACGGCGTTGATGTCGTTAGAGGTATTAGCGCCGACAGCAGGGCTGGGGCACCCCCGGCAGAGCCCACATAGTGTTCAGGCTCCTCCGGGCAGCGACGGCCCTTGAAACAGCCGGCTCCTGACTGTGCAAAGCTGGCACAACCAAGCCCCTCTGCTCTTGGTCTGTTTTTTTTTCTTTCTTCTTTTCTTTTTTTTTCCCCCCCTCCTTTCATTAGTGGCTCTGTCGGTTTTAATTGCCCGTTTCCTAACGACTCTTTTACCTCCTTTCTCCCCCCCCTCCTTTTTTTTTCTTCTCGATGTTTTGGGCTTTTTTTTTTTTGCTTTGCTGGCAATGCGCAGAGTTCATTTTCACTAAGTCTCCGAGGCTTGGCGTGGAAGGGGCAGTGGCGGTGTTCCCGCACCCACGCGGTCTCCCCCGGCAGCCAGCTCTGCCCTCCTGGCCACGGAAGTGACCACCCGAGGCGGGTCAGCGAGCTTGACCAGGTAGGGAACAGGGCCCCCCGGCAGCTCCGGCACCTTCGCCGGCCTCTGCCTGACAACTGCAGGGAGGGGAGGCCGCTCCGCGTCCGCCAGGGCTGCCGTCTTCTCCTCCGATCGGCCAGACACAGGCAGTCCCGAGGCGAACCACAGTCCCTGCAACCCCGCCAAAACCCCGCGGGCCGGCCGGTGAGGCTCTCTCTGCTCGCACCCGTCCTGCGGAGCAGAGCCCCCGCCCCTCCGTGCATTGCTGGCCCCGGTCAGCGCGGAGGGGCCGCGGCCACAGGACGTCCTGACCCCGGGGGAGCGATTGCCACGTCAGGACTCTCATCGTGCTGGCCCGCCAAGACCTTCTGCAAGACAGGCTTGTGCGAGGCGCTGGCTGCCCCCGAACAACCGAGGCATCTCTTCAGTCTCGTTCGTAATTAGGATTACAAAGGTCCGCTATCATGCCTCCGCCTGGCCGCCAGCGCTCCACAGCGGCCGGTAAAACTCGCAGTCCCACCAGAGTTAACGGCGGGACCTCAGAGAGCAGTGATTACCAGGAGCTGCCGGCAGTCGCCCTACGACGGGCTGCGAGGGGCTTCCCTGCTCCCGGTTGCCCCGTTCTCGCCTCACCCCGTGCCGCGGTAAGAGCAGGACAGGAGGCAGAGGGACAGACGATGGTGAGAAGCTTGGCAACTGCGGTGCTATCCAGGGGCACTCGGCATGGCCAAAATCCACGGGAAGCGCCTCTGCTGCGCCTCCGGGATGCGCCGGACACCCAGCTGGCCCCAGTGCCCCTCAGAAGGGGCAGCGCGGCTGGGCGATGGAATGTAAGGGAACAAAATACATGCCCCTCCAGTCAATGCCGACTGTCCTTCGCACTGTTTGATCTCTGCGTATTTGTAAACTTGGCTGCATCGTTTGTTTTGCAGGTTTTATGGCCTTCCAAGCTCCTCTCGGGGAGGACGAAGCTGAGTGGCTGCCCCGCAGTGTTAGCCGTATTCAGGGAGGGGGGTCCCTGCTTTTTTGAAAAGCTGCTGTGAGAAACTAAGAGCTGAGAGCTTACTGTACTTGAATGAAAGCAAATAGCACAGTAAAGCTGTAAGAAAGCAGCTTACTTCTGTCCAGGACCACTGAGGGAGCCAGCACTGAGCCACTCTGGTTGCCCAAATGTGCAACTGGCCAGCCCTCAGCATGCGACACCATCTGCCTGCAATGAGGGGCAAGTTATTTGTACCGCGCCACTGTTGCCGTGGGCCTGGGGAACTTCTCAAAGTCCTTTAATTATCTCCCACATTTCACAGGCCAAGGTCCTACTCTGGTAACCTCCAAATACCAGTGCCAGACCTGTTCGGCCCCATAGGGCAGTCAGCAACTGGCTGAATTGCTAATCAACCCCTGCACCCCTGGCAGGCCTGGGACAGGACTGCAGAGAGCACAGGGCCGAGTAAGACCCCCAGCTCATGAGGTCCATCGGTTCCAAACTCTGTGCAGGAGTCAGGGCTCATCTCCCGGACTGCAAACTCCTCTGCCTCCATAAAATGCTTAAACTGCAGAGTGCCTCTCCCTTAAATAACATGGGCACCACAGAGCAGTGATTACCCCAAACTGGCTAATTCTTCAAGCAGGGCAATTATTGACCCCCGGAGAGGCGTGCTTTGCATCTCATTTTTAATCACTTTTTGTGCTGTATAAAAAGAGGCAAAAAGTGGGGGATTGCTGCTGGGAATGATGGTGAGAATAATCTGCTCCCTCTGCCTGACACTCTCAGGAAACTTTTTTCCATCCTAATAGAAGTTACAGCCTGGGAAACAGCACTGTGTTAATTGCAATGAAGACAAATTGACTCCATACCTCAGCTATAGAGGGAAAATGCTATATGTTTCTCTGTCCTCTCAGATGCTTAAAAACCTGTATCATCTGATATCTATTTGTCCCACAGGAACTGGAAGAGAGGGGAGCCATTTTCTGCCCCTAACCCCAAATAACCCAAACTCTTTGCCACTTGCAGACTGTGCTTGGCTGCTGCAAGAGTCACAAAAAAGCTAAGAACTTTTATTAAATACTCACCAGGTAATATACAGAAAAACTGTGTCCAGAGCCAACCCCTCACATTGCTTTTTCTGTCTCCTGGAGTAACTTATGCAACACCCATTCCCCTCAGAAATTACAGAAACCTCTGTCCCGAGTGAAACTTGAAATCCCAGAAGTACAGCAAGTCTCTCCACTCCTTGCTCCATCTTTAGGCTTCTTCCATCAGTTTGGTGAGGATTTCTGCTCCCTCTGAGGTAATCACAAGGGTATGTTCAAATTGCGCTGATCTGAAATTCACATTTAGCAGTTATGAGGGGGCAAACACATTCACCATGCCTGGAAACTCATCTGTTTGGGTTTTTTGGGCTGTCAGTGATGAGTTCCATGTCTTAGGAAATACCAAAAAATAAAATCAGGCACCTTTTATTATCTACAGAAATTGCAGTCCATTTATCCTCCAGAATCTTAAATTCGGGGGATCCTTCCATTATTATTGGCTCTGCAGCAAGAAAACAAAATGTATTCTAAAGTTAGTTGCACTCCTGTGTGGATTTTGAAATGAGCAAGAAAGGGGGTATCCCAGCAAGTAGCTCCCCTTCAACACAGGTCCCATCTCCCTGGGCTGGCATTCTGTTGACACACTAAAATGTGAACTAAAAAGGAAGACAAAATAGCAAGGTAGGAAGTTGCCCATTCCCCTTTTGTAAAAGCATGGCGTTTTAATCAAGCTTTAATTAAGACCCCGTGGATAATAACCAAAGCACCAACCACATTTATAAACAACAGATAGTTTTAAATATTTGAATTTTTTAAACAGGCTTAAAATGTTCATTAAATCAGAAAAACAACAATTTTCTTATTTCCCTCTAATTGCCGCGCCATTTAGCCACACAGTGAGAAAGAAGGCTTTTCCCCCAGCAGTTCTCCACGACTGGAAGTGAGCACGATCAGCCTGCGGGGCGAGGCTCCGGCTGGTTACAGCAGCCGCAGTCCCCAAACCCAACAGCAGCTCTGGCAGGCAGCGAATGTCTAAGTGCCACCAGGCTGCTCGGCTTCGGGGACACGATCGCATCCTTCTCACCCTCCTGAAATCAAGTGTGCTGGCAGAGTCTCTGCCTTGCCAAAAATATGAGTCAAATACTGGCAAAATTTATAATTAACATTTCATTCTTTTAAATCTTGTAATTTGAAAATTATTTAATCCAAATAGTTCGTAATGCATTTTTAAAATATTTTAATCTTTTTCTAAGAGGTCAATCTCACCGACGTCCCTGTCTGCATGGTTATTTCTATATCCCAATAAAGAAATGTTACAGATCTGGGCTGCTCCGTGTGTGCTTTTTTAACAGAAAACCATAGCAGAGAGTTACTAACCTATTGTGAACGCCATTCCCTCTTCCATTGACAAATCACTGTCATTGGCTACAAAAGAAAAAAAAACCAAAACAACAAAACCGCGTTTATGCATCTTGGGTTCTTGGGTCTTTTTTTTTTTTTTTTTTTTTTTTTAAGAGAACGCAACCAAGCCCTTTGTTTAAACCCCTTTTTAGCTCGCAGGTACTGTGCACTCGAGCCCCGTTATGAGCCGGAAGCGATCCCACCCCGGCCGCAGTGAGACCACCCCGACGGCGGCTCCGTCCAGGCCGGGAACTTTCATGTTTTAGCAGAGATTTATCTTTGCCCCGTGACAAACTTTGCCGGAGGGTTCGGGTGCGGCCGGGATGCGAAGGGCGGGACACGGCGGCTGCCGCCCGAAGCGGGCAGGGGAGGCGGTCCGCGGCGCTCAGCTGCCCCGACAACTCCGTTAACGAGAGACTTGTCCTCAAAAATACCCACGCGACCCTCAAAAAACGAAGCCGGGGATGTCCCCCAACTTCCCAGTGATTTAATCTCCCCACCGCCAATCCCCCGCCCCGCCGGACCGGCAGCGTGCTGGGGGTGTGTATGTATGTGTGTAGGGCTCTGCTCGCTTTACCGCCCTCCCTCTCCCCCTCCCCGGAGTCCTCTCATCGCCGGGCGGAGCGGAGCGGCGCGGGTGGAGACGGTCACGGCGGGTGGGGGCCACTTACCGTGGTGCCACACCTCGGGGTGCCCGTGAAAGTACGACCCGATGCCATGGCCGACGAAGAAGGGGCAGACCTGGAAGCCACCTTGCCATGCCACGGAGCTGCGGGGGCAAAGAGGATGTGTCAGGGTGCGTGCCCCGACCACCACTCCCGCTAGACGGCCCCAGCCCCTGCTACCGCGTAGCTGCTACCGACACTGGGTCACTACTTTGAGACCGTTCCGAAAGACAGTCATTGAAGCAGCATGGCTGAGCCATTGTTAGGTTTCAGAGTTAACATGCCTGCCAACAGAAGCTGGTAGTTCCCGTGCCAGTCCTGCTGTCCAGGTAAAACGGCACTGTGTTGTCTCCCTGCTTGATGGAGGGTAACCTTTTCCACAAGCACACTGGGAACTCGTTTTAAGATGGCACAGCTGCAGTTGCCAAGTCGGGCAGCCAAGGCCCCAGCACAGTACCAAACTGCAGCCTCTGCCGAGTTCTCTGTAAGCGCAGTCTGTGCTGGGCTGCATACCCAGGGGCCTGCACTGGGTTTCCGGCAGGAGAAGAGGCTCTTGCTGCCAACAGGGAGAGTTAAGAGCCCTACTACTTTGCTTCATAATACTTCAAACATCTAGTATAAAAATGTATTGAAAGTCCAGCAAATGCATTTATGCTAAATAACAATGTATTTCTAATGAACCTTTTGCCACAGAGGCAAAGCTAAATCATAACAATTACAGTGTTTCAGTTCTGCCTGTGAGATCTGCCCTGCCTTTCACAGCCTTTCTCAGGGAGAAGCATCTCTGAGACTTGCCTGCAGGACCATGGCTGGGCACTGATCCCTACTCATGGAAGGAAAGCAAATTCCTATCCCAGTCCCCCAGAACTGGAGGACTTTGAGATACATGGGGTATCTTCTGGCTGCTGGCCCACCCCATGTCTGCAGGCTTCACTTTCAGACTCTCCCTGTACTCAAGCAGTGGTGGATGGAGTGATTTGAGGCAGCTCAGTCAGGAGGCCTGCCTGCACCCAAACCAGAAAAATGCAGAGATTCAGAAAGATCTGGAGATGGATTAGAAGTGACAAGAAAGTTACCCTTGTCCCTGCATATCATCCCCATCCTATTTCTAAAATCAAACAGGAGCAAGACAGGAAGGGACTCCGCCTGAAGAGATTTTGCCTATAACATTAAAAGCTTCATTTGCTACTGTGAATGAAGGCAGGCACTGAAGAACTTCAGGTTTGTCTGTGTTTATGTCTTAGGAAATGCTCTCTCACAGTTTCACTACAAGTGGAAAGCTGAAAAAGTTAAGAAACTCAACTAAAGGTAAAGCTATTGCAGAAATTAAAGCCTGTTCATCCCCATGGGGTAGCTTTTATTCAGGTGCAAAGTGGCCTCAGCTTGCTGTACAAAGTAATCCCCTTTGCACACCAGGCTCCACAGACTCTGCAGTGCTGGCTCCAGTGCCCATCGTCCCAGAATTTAATGCCACTCAATTGAGGGACATGCTGCTCCACCACAGTAAAACGGCAATGAGAAAGTAGAGTTGGTTAATGCTGCAGTGTTCAGACCTTAGAATATGTTTTAACAGGATTTTAACAGTATATTACCTTTTACCTACCCACTGCTCTGATATAAAGACTAATCACATTTCTTCATTAACTCTGGAGAATGGAAATTTCAGGTTTCGCTACTCCCAAACTCCAAAGTACTGGCAAAGAGGATTACTGATAAAGCTAGAAATTGGGACTTCATTTGTTTGCACTCAAAGTCTAGGCTTTACTAATTATTTATATATACATAAACTTTATACGTCAATTATTTTGAAAAAATAATGAAGGATTATGCAATGAGAAGTCCTACCAGAGATGGAAAATACTTTCTCCCCTGCCTTTCTATCATGTCTCCCATACGTGGGTCAGAGACTTGGCCTGCTGGCTATGATGCTGCTGAAGGCCAAGCAAGAAGTACAGAGAATGGTGATGAGTTAGAAAGCCAGATTCCTCAGAAACACACACAAAATCCAAGATTTCCAATGACCAGGCCCAGAGCAATGCAGATGATGATGCCCATACAAGTGAAGTGATTCTCTGAACAGAGATGGGAGAAGCCCATGCATCACATGCAACACGTGATAAGGTGTTCTTTCATCTTCTTCTGCCAGTCTTTTTGCAAAATCATACACAATCACACAGCTTTGCGGATGTCTTTACATAGGCATCCCTGACGACTGACAGAGCATGGTCATTTTTGGTATTACTACAGGATTTTTTCTTCCAGAAAAATACATGTTTTGTAGCAAGACAGAAATAGTTTCTCTCTGTGCAGCTATTCTTCTGAGAACCACAGCTACATACTTTCCAGTGAGCAGGGGAAGCTCCAGCCTCAGCATTCAGCTGCTGCCAAGGAGGGTGGCAGTAGCAGCAAGAGCTGCATGTTGGGCACCAAGCACACAAGCACCGGGGCACACAGAAGGCTGTGTTATAACAGTATCCTGACCTCATGCAGTCAAAGAAATGATTCATATGCATCTCAATGGTGAACTCTACCACTTTCTTGCCAAACAGCTTGAAAACAACTGTTAGCATCAGTACTTCAGTGGTTACTGTCTGTGATCAAAAGAGGGCATCCTGGAACTCACAGGGCTTTGACATCTACACTGACAGACACTGTGCCTCCCCTTCTTCCCTCTTGTTTACGTACAGAGCCTTGGTATTCTTTACATAAAACATAACATGGTCAACAGACCTGAAGTGATACACTAAGCTGCAGGTATTAAACTCAGCCACTTTCAGTCTGGTTTTAGTATTTGCATGAGCTTCAGAAGGTCCTAGGAAGCATTTCTCTCCACAACTACTGGCTTTACTTTGGAGTATGTAATAAATCCTAGTGAGCTCTTACATCCTTGTGGAGTTACAGTAAAACACCCAGCTTTCCTAACAAAACAAAGCTGCTATTCCTAGCTACAACTTGCAAAGGTAATCCTGTAAATGTACATATTGGCTGTAACTTTGAAACGCTTCTGAGAAGAGTGAATTGAACTATTGGTCTTGGTTAGCCTCTCCGGTCTCCAGGATTCCCAGGCTGTGGAATCTGATGAAAAAATCAAGATGCCAGGGAGTAGAGCATTTTTTGCACACATTTACCATTTGTTTCTGACAACAGCTCAACATTTTGGTCTCACCGTCTCACTGCTCAGCTCAGGACCTGTCAGTGATGGCCTTTCTTTGTGGCTTTCCCATAAGACAATCTCACAAGATTGCAGCCCCAACTTCCATCAGATGCTTCGTGCAGACAGGCAGTGGAAGCTTAGACAGCTGGAGGAGCCCTGATTGCAAGTGGGAAAGCAGTGAAGGCAGGAGGCAGAGGTTGGCATGGCTGAGCTGGGCTGCCTGGCATCTGCTGTGGCAAAGGATGTGCCAGCCTGCCAGTTTCCCTTGGATGGGGCACATCCCAGCAAATCATTTTCAGAGCAAATGCTGGGGCAGCAGAGGTACACCTCACGAGACAGCATGAAGAGAAAAAAAAAAAAAAAGGTTCTTCAGAATAATCATTGTTAAAAATACCCATTGACAACATTTATTATCACATATATTGATCTTCGTTGCATATTTGGGTAGAGGTGGATTGCCAGAATTAAAAGCATAATTATTTAGTGAGGCCAGTACTTGGTTTTATGTTTTGCTGCCATGTGTTCCAGCCCAGTGGCTGCGGAGTCAAGAGTAGCTGCAGTGCTGCTTTTCTTTTGCTGATGGCAAAGCCAGGCCAAGTGTCTGGCATTGGGATGGATTGGCAGTGACCCAGCTGGTAAAGGAACATCACTGAGGGCCAAGCTATCCTCCTGAAGCCATTGTCAGAGCCTGTCATACGTGTCATGCTTCGGAGAGTGGAGACAGGAGAGATAGGTGTCAGTTGCCATCTGAGCATCCTCTTCCCATGTTGCCAGACAACAGCTAATTCTCTGAAAGGGGGGATAAGTGTGGGGACATGCATTGCTGTCCTGACAGCAGCCTAACAGGGAAATTGCCACAAAGGACGAACAGGCAGGATGGACTCTCTAGAAAGCTTTCCCTGATACTAAGCTTCCCCTCAAAGGAGCTCTTGGGTGATAAATCCCTCCTGTTAAGCTGAAAATCAGGTTGAAAGAACTTCCTTAGGGGGCTGTCCTGTGCAGATACCCTACAGGAGCACCTAGAGGAGCATTTACTTTTCTTTTTACTAAATTTTGTCACTTTATCCTTAAGGTTGGTCTGGTCTAGTATTCTTAGCACTCACCGAAGAAAAAAAAAGTGAAACAATCCAATTTTCACCACTGATAGCTACTGCTTCCCTGGTGGCACAAGGGAAGAAAGAATTTGACTGATTGGACAAGATGGCACAGACTGCTTTGCTTCCAAAGATCCTGGTGAACTGATCCTCAGCCAGGGATGCTTCTCCCACAGTGCCAGCTTCTCTTACCAGGGATGAAACTTTATCTGAAACAGTCCTGCAGAGCAGTGTGACATGAATGGCTGAAGTTGTTAAACAAATTTGTCTTACACTTCTTGGCAGTGAATATACTTGAGAAATACTGAAACTAGTAACAGCCCCATGACAATTGTGTTCTTATGTAGGGATCTGATTTTTTTAAATTAGAAGTAATCATGTTCATCTTATCTATATTATTAGCCAAATGACCACTGAATGGCATACTTGCTATTTTTTTAAGTATTGAAACCAGACTCATCCTAAACTATATTTATTTGTGACAAAAATACCTATTTTGAATAGTACCATAATATCTGATTCGAGAAATTACAAAATTCTACAGTGAAAATATTCAAGTGGTTTTTTTCTGAAATAGTAATCCTAGACTGAGAGAATACACAAGTTCAGGGATTCCCTATAATGACAATAAATGTTGAGGTATAATTAGTAATATTTTTGAAAGCCAACAACTGTTTTTTGAAAGAAAGGTACATTTTAGTTTCAAACTGGAACACAAATTACTGTATTTTTCTTACAATAGTGCTGAACTTTTATTTGAGGTTCCCTGTTTCTGAAAGCAGACATGATGGATTGAAATAAAAGATAATTTATTGCAATGCTTACTTTCAAGTGCAGAGAAAAGCAGTGTAATTGTAATTTACAGTAGCTGTCAAGGAAAATCTATCACAGATGACATTAAAATGACTTATTTTGCCTGAGCCACTTATTGTTTAAATGTGCATAATCTGATAGAAACAGATTTTTTAAAAATCTGCTTTGTATTGTTCAAATTAATATCAAAACATATACTTATGAGTTAAACATTTTAAACCATTTATTAATACTTTCATCACTATTTTTTTTGTAGGAGTTGAAATTTGGTTTATTCAACAACATCACTTTTAAGTTCTTTAGCTCTCTACACTAATAACACTTTCATGCACTTAGACTCACTGTCTAAAAAGCAGATTTCAACATAGATATATTTTTGTCTGAAAATGTCAAAAATGGTAGAAGAAAATGGATCATAGAGACCAATTCCATTTACACTGGAACTGACCAATAGTTTTGATATGCCTTCCAGTAGAAAGAGGTTAGCAAAGACCCAAATTTTTCTAAGCAAAGTAACCCATGACTCCATGCAATCTTTTATTTGCAACTTGTAGCTGATGGGAGAATGAACTGCTACCAATGAAATACTCAGTGTCAGCTATTGAGCTTCCATAACAACGACTATGTTAGAATATTGACTGCAAACTTCCTCCGAGATATAATTATGCTGAAACCTACTGTAGAAAGGAAATATTCTCATTATTTCTGCATAAGATACATTCTGCATATGACTGGAGCACCTTTACAGAAAAACTGATGAAAAAAACCTAGACACATTTCCAGTCTGATGGACCTAAATGTTTCCAGCTTGCAAGCGCTTGTTCTCAGACATTTATAATATCTAACTCCTGTGAAACTCGAGATTTTGATGTATATATATATGTATTATATGTCTGTCTGCAAGCAAAAGTCAAATGACAAATAACCTGAAACACACAGCTTCACCAAGCCAAGGTGAGCTTTCAGCAGAGAGAGTGTTAAAGTAGTTCTAAATAAATCAGCACATTTAAATCGTCAAAATGATAAAGTCTTGAGAAATAAAGTTAATGACCTGCTATTTCATATGCAGTTTTCAACAGCTACTAGCTTCAATTAATCTGCTTTGCAAAGGGGACACTGACTATATATTTACATTTTGCAAGTAAACTGACCTCTGTAACAACACAGCGAAAATCCAATGTCACATTCAACTCTGTTCTTTTTCTTCTTCTTCTTAGTTGTTTTTTTTTTTTTTTTTAAACAGCTAGAATTAATGTTGTGAATCTGTAATGAAATGCATTATCCTGCATGGAGATTTATCAGATTTTCCAACTGAATGCCATGCTTTGCTAGCACTAGCTGGAGTTCACCTGCATGTTGGTGTGGCGTGTGGCTCTTTTTTGTAAAGAGTTAAGTTGAACACAAAAAAAGGGAACAAAGGTCAGCACCCAGCCGCCACTTGAATGTGAGATTTTTCTTTTTATTCCCCTTGATGTATACTAGGCTCTGTGTTATTAGTCTTAATGATGGAAAATTGTAGTGTTGATACAAATCTTTTTTTCAAAGTAGTAGGCGGGAGCTCCATTTGTTAGTAAGTTTTTTTGTGACTAAAAGCCATGGACAGTACATTTATGTAGCAGTAAAAGGCCTAGATGCTCTTTCCATAGCAGAGCTAATTATTCCTACTGTGACCTTACTGATCTACCCTGTTCCTAGTACATCTCATCTGCACGCCTGTTCCTCTGTGTAGATGGTGTCAGAGAATATGAAAAACCCTATAATGAAACCATTTTCATGATGGAGAAAGGCTACTGGAGTTGCACTTGCTACAAAGAGGCTCAATTATATGAGTAATTGTGATAATTTTCTACATTCATAGCCTTCAATGGGGAAAAAAGAATGAGAGCCACAAAAGAAAATTACTTTAACAAGAAAGTACAGAGAGTAAAAATGGAAGAAGAGACAAAAAGGGGGAAAAAATAACCAGAAAAAAAAAGTTTAAAAAATAGATCTGGAGGGAGGAATAGCAAGACAGGGAGAACAACAGAAATGCTCAAAAAGCCTATGTGCAGCTGTGTTGCACAATTAAATTGAATTTTTTTTCTGCAGTTGATGAATGTGACTACTGCAAATGTGCCTCTGTAGTTAGCTATCATTTGTTGTTCCGTGACAGGAAAAGGATAATTACCTCTCAGAGAGAATCAAAGGCTGACATGCCCTTTAGACACAGCCATGAATGCAGAGCTCGATAGAATGCTTGAATAAGAATCCAGTGTTCTGTGCCCCCTTCTACTCAAGAATAAATTTTGTTAAAATGCAAGAGCACCACCAGTAAATTTGTTGAACCCTAGGTGTTCAAAAATATGAGGTGCATCTATCGACTCATCCCATTTGCAAAAATAAAACTACATTTTGAATTCACTTCTATTATATTCATGGACAGTAAGATAGTGAGATATGCATTAAATTTCTTTTCCCAGTAGGGGTCTGATTCAACATTTCCTATGAAAGAACAGAAAGACACTATCCTTTTTCTCCAGGCTAGTTAGCCTATAATTTAAAACTGTCAAAAACACAATTTTATACAAAGTCTTCAATAAAAGCTTCTCAGATATAACCCAAAGAGGTTTTACTAAAGTTTGATTCAGACTCTGTTACAATATTTTTAAAGCTATAAATACATCTAACTGATATTTTGCTGTTCTCTTTTTTTCTTAAAGTATTTGAAGATTTACAAAGAAAAAAAAAAGGCAGCATCCTTTCAAGGTGACTAAGCCTCGCAGCTTTTAAGTAATCAGAATGAATTCAATAGCTTGTTGGGACCATTAGCAGTCCGAAGAAGTATTGCTTAATGAAATGTATATGATATATGTCTATTTTTTTCTTTTGGCAAACATTTTAAAATAATCCATAGGTACCTTCAAAAAACTAAGACGCATTTTTATTTAAAGCCATCAGCAGAAGAGTCATAACGGCATTTATGAGAAGGCTAGAAGAGATGCAAAATAGGGAAAAATCTCTGAATGTCAGCTCTTTCTTCCCTGTGATGTTTTCAGGCATTGCTCTTTGTAAGATCAGAAGCTCTCGAGTTAAATATTTTTGTAGTTTTTAAACAAAGAACTTATTTATGTTGACTAATTCCTTTGTAACATTCAATGAAAACAATGGTTTCTAACTGTCTTACACTGTTAGACAGATGTGGTGTAGTGTCACACACAAATAAAAAATTAAAAGCCCACTGCAAATTACATCTGTTAATTTAAATCTATTTTATGAATATCTTTGCCTTTTTCTACATTTATCTTTGCTGACCCTAGTGTAATTCACTTTAAAAAAAATACCTCTTACCCAAGGAACAACATTATAGCTTGGCAGTTCACATACTGATATCAGACTGAAATGATGGTTTTGAATCATAAAACATGTCATCAGCTTTATACCAAACCACCAATAACCTTTGTCCCATTTGCCAGCCCTCCTTTTACTTGTCAATATAAGGCTTACCTGATTGTGTTTCCAATTACAGAGAAGGGAGCCCCTGGTCTGCAAGCTGCAATTGCTTCATCTCTACATTTCCTGGCAACCTCCACTAACTTTTCACCAGATTTATCCACATTGCCCACCAAAAATGTTTCAGATGTGTCACCATGGTAGCCATTGTAATACACCTAAACATATGCAGAAATGTAAAGATATTTTCTCATTTTGCATCCAGAAACAAATCGTCATCTTAATTAAATCCATTCTTTCTAGGAACAAGCTATATATTGCAACAGATAGACAGGTAAGTCATATTTGCAAGACTGGAAAAGCAAAACATAGCAGAGGAAAAAAAAAAGCTTGAAAGACTGCAAGGTGCCTAAGGCTTGCCAATGTTGCCAATTAAAAATTCAAGGAAAGCACAAGCTGTGCATCAGTGCCCAGCAGTGCACCAGGCAGCGACACTGCTCAGCCACAGGACATGAGGATAATTGGGCTGCTTGTGAGAAGATGGGTGGGGGCCATGGATGGGCTGAAGCAGGCCTTGGGGCCTGTTGGGTGCCCACCCATCCTGGCCCCTGCCCCTGCAGCCAGGGACCTGCTTGTACCCCAGAGGGGCAGGGACTGAGCCCAGCGCTGGCCGTGGGCACGGGGAGCCTGTGGTGGCTGGCAGGGAGGCGAATGTCTGCAGTCTGCAGTCCCCGCTGGAGCTCTGAGGTGAGAGCCATACCCTGCTACCCACAGCCAGTGTGAACCCCACGGAAAACATGGACCAAATCCACTGACAGCTGTTGCAGATTTTCTCTGATCTCATTTTTAAGCTACATTGTGGCATTAACATTGGATTTTACTTCTGATTTCCAGAGATGAATTTTGAAGGAATAAATGTACTGCTGTGGCATTGAAAAATTTCATGTTCTGAAAATGAAACAGGCTGCTGAATTACTTATATATATATATATATTTCTTTTCTTTTTGACATTTCATAGGTTTTAAATGTTAGCCCTCCTGAAATTCTCTGTTGAGCATAAGAAATCCTGGCTACGCACTATGGAACTCTGCAACACACTATTAAAATGGGGTTTGCAGCTCTGCACACGGCAGGCAGGCCCATAATTGTAAGACCAAGCGATATTTCACTACAAAAAGACAAATTATAATAGTGCACAGTTTTGATCTTCTAAAACATTTTTTCTCCCCCAAACAGTGGGCAACTATCCTTCTACAACTAATTACTCACCGAGCTCAAACCACTGAACTTTTGCCACTGGCAAGCTATTTGTGAAAGACAGACTCACATTCTTTTTGGTTGATTCCAAACTAAAAAAAAACCCCACAACCCCAAAAACCCCATGCTACAGACAGTTTATCCCAAGGCCAGGTTTGTCTTCAGGCTGAGATATAAAGAAAATGCAGGTCATTAGGAGGAAGGGGTATTTTATAGAAAGGTGAGTGCCAGCAAGGGCCCAACTGTGTTGCCACCGCTCTGGCAAGAAGTAGCTGCAATCCTCTGCTCTACGCCTTCCTCTAGTACAGACTAGCACTAAAAAATCTTTTTTAAATTTTGTTATTTAATTCCCATTGGGCAGGTTTTAAAGTAGATAGTTCATATTTAAACTGAACTAGTTTGTTTTTAGCTCTAGGAAGTAAAACACGCAAACTCGCAACAATAAACATCATCATCCCGGAAAAGCAAACACAGATTTAAAACATAGGAGAGTTAACCCCCCCCAACAAACAACAACAAAAAACCCAACAACAACCAAATAGTAATATTTCCTGCAGCCCATTAGCTGCAATTGCATTTTTCTGATGTTAATAAACTACAACCACAGCAACTGTAACATACTATTTTCTTAAAATTCAGTGAAAGAACCAAGTTGTAAGAAACATTAACCTGGTAACAATAGGTTGAAAATTGCACTATGCTGAGCATCCAGTAATGGATAACACTATTGTCTCTATACTAAAACACATTTTCAAGTCTACATGTTCCAAGCCTATAAAATTCGCATTTAATCCACGAAATGCTATCATCTTAATTGTGCTAAAATGGATTTTTTTGTTCAGGTAATTTGTACATAGTGCTAGGTATTTACACTTAACAACTTGAGAATTATTTAATTACTTTATAGAACCTGTACACAATTATAAACCATTTGTTGTGCAATATTTACTTTGATTTTTATTCTGTCCAGCTGTGAAATGTCCCAGTTTCGCTCATTAAAAATAAGCTAAGAGATCAGTTAATAATGCTGAAAAGTAGTATTTTTTCCTCAGCTGTTTTGGACTAGAGCATTTATCACACACAGCACAATTCAGTTTCAAATGATAAAAGAATTCTTACAAAGATAGTCAGCAATTCCCAGTCTTGCAGGAATCTTCACATTCACAGAAATGTCAAGATTTATTCTATTTTATGAGAGTAAATTAAAGCAAATAAATATATGTCTGCAAAAAGGCCAGTAACATTTAGTCAGACATTTGTCAAGCAGAGTGGACAAGATATGCACACTATGTTAATATAAAAATGTTTCATTTAGTTTATCACAGAAAGTACCTGTGATATGAGTCTATACTTTTTTTTTTCTTAATCTAAGGTATCATTATTCCCCTGACAGACTGAACAAAAAGGAAGATTGACCTTAAGGAGGTACAAAGAAATATGATTAAAATCCTTAGTTGTTGCAAACTGATTTAGTTTAATAAACTGAGCAAAGTGACACCAGTTCACCAAAGTAAAAGTGAAGGGCAAAAATAAAGATTAAAAATGCTAGATTGCACTGTGTAAACCTGATAGTCAGAATTCTAAGATTAGAAAGTATGGACATGGGAAAGAATTTAAAAAGATCAAAAACCCAAGCCAAACCAAATCCAGTTCTGGATCACATGTGAATATATAATGAGAAAAAGGTCATTGACCCTAATTTTAATAGAAAAAATATTTTAGAAAGCTTGAATCTCATGCTCAGAGGTAGGTCTGCTGAAGATTTCTTTACTCTGCCAGTATGAAAATAGTTTCAAGTTACCACTACATTCTTTAATGATTTAAAAAGCACGTTTTTATGAGATTCTACTCCTTTGTATGTGACATATTATTGCAAAATAATGGTGGGATTCAAAAAACATCTGTGTTCATATTAGAATAAACAGCACTTCAGAAAAATAAAAACATGCACAGCAAAAAAAGAAAAAAACTTCTGCAAGACACAAATATTTTTTTTTTCATAAATTAGATGAGAATTAGGTTTCCAGTTCCTGTGCTTTCTTGCTCCTAGGAAAACGCAGTCTGTGTTTATTTAAATAGCTGTAATGGATGATTCCCTGGAAATATTAAGTCACCGTTATATCACACTATTTCTGTTTCTCCTCAAAAGGTTCAGGGCTTCTCTACCCGAAATGGAACACAACACTACCTTCGGGGATTTTAATAAATGTAGGGAACACTGCTAGCAAAAGAGTTGCTGTCCAAATAGACTGACATACCCAGGCCAATGCAGCCTCTAATGACAGAGTAAGATAATGTCAGGCCCCACTCAAAATCAGCAGGAAGAGGAAGATCAATCTTGGCAGAGTGAAGGAAAAATGCTGGCTTTCTTCATGTTAGCTCATCTCATACATATCTATCTTCAGCTGCTGCCCAGTACTGTGGTGCTCTGCATTAACTACACAGTGGATCAATAACAATTACACCTTCTCAAAAACATGACACATAGCAGGATTGGGTTGACATTTCACTTAGGCCAACATTGATCTCAGTGCATCTGATTCCAGTCCTAAATTCAAGTCAGGCCTGGGTCTAGCTGGAATAAACACACAGTTAAAAACAAAAAAGGAAACCAGCTGCTTGTGCCTTGGCTCAGAAGTAAACAGCACATCCATCTGTGCATCCCCCATCTCCAATCCACTATTCTTCCTGTTGCTACTAGTGATTCTAAAGTTGATCAAAGACTATTTTTTATATGAATTACTCACCGTGACATCAATGTTGATAATATCTCCATCCTGAAGAGGTCGACTGAAACATAAACAGAAAAAAAAAAAAAAAAAAGGTGACAGACAGTTCCCAACAAAGGGAATATAAGAATAAACACCTAATGATACATACATAAAAAATCAAGGGGTAGATATTTTGTGGTGGAGGAAGGCAGAAGCAAACAGAATAAACATTTTTAATGTTCAGCTCTGACTATTTAGAGAACAAGTGTAGCTGAATATAAAATAATGAGAAACAACTACCAGAAAAACATATCAACACCTGAAAAATCTACCATTATATTTATTCTTTTTCTCTCACTAGGGTTCATATTTTACTTTGTGAGTAGCTGAATAAATTGAGAATATAAAAAAAAAATCCCACATAAATTCAAATATATTTATTCCTTAGCCTATACTTATTTTGCTGGATGAACAAAAAATCAGACCATACTGTTTTTTTTCCCCCCCCCACACTAAACTCAAAATGCAATATGCTATTTTTCTTTAAGTGTCTGGACAAACAGGATAATATTTTTTTTTCCTGTTTCACATATATTTCTATAACAGCTATCAGCATCATAGGATAACATTCTGCATCTACAATGCGTTGAGAATGACATTTAGTTAACCTGAAGTATATTCAATATTAAATACAATTTATTAATTTCAGTTTAACATTTTAATTTCTAGTTGTAAAATGTACATTATTGAGGAAATACCTGTCAGGAATACCATGACATACCACGTTGTTTACAGAAGTACAAACAGATTTTGGAAAACCTCCATAGCCCAGAGGTGATGGATAGGCATTCTGTCTGATTATTTCATGATGAACAATGGAATCTATTTCTTCAGTTGTCATGCCAACCTAAAATATCAAACATAACATCCTGATAAAAAAAGCAAGGAGAGTTTCTCATATTTACTGAATGTGGTTGCAGAAGCTTCAATGAAATATTGGATGTTTCAAATAGGCTGCTTTGATACAACACACTATACTGTCTGATATAATTTATTGATGTATGAACTTTTTTTTTTCCTAAAAAAAAGATTTTAAATAAAGCACACAGTAGAAATGAGCACTCAAAGGATCCTAGAAAACTTTAAATCCTGTCTACTTCCTTTATGTTCATTTTTCCATATCTACTTTCTCAAAGACACTGATTTCCCAAGGCATTGTTTCAGTAGCTGCTACAGAAATTTCTTGTTTCAATGCTTTCAGTCCATTAAAACACAACATTACTTTCCACTTTTATTTATAAAAGAAAGGATATTAAGCATTTTAAGAAATTGTTTTCCAGGTATTCCTAAATTTTATAAAACACTGAAATATCTAGATTTAAATTTTAAGGATATTTTACTTGAAGTTGCCATAGTTGCCAATCTACAAGTACTGACCCATCATTTTTAGAAATCTTCATTTTTATGCTTTATGTTTTTCTAGATTAATTTTTTCCTCAAGATTTTACATATTAAAAAAAAACCCTCTCATAAATCATTCAGCCATTTTCTTGGTATCCATGGACTACAAAGTGCACATGCTTAAAATAACATTATTCCTGCTTTTCTTTTGGATCAGCTCTGTCGCTGGAATGGTTAGAGCTGAAGTTTGGTAGGGAAACCTCTCTGAGAAATACTTTTGAGGGTTCCTCTGTAAATTGATTTTGCTTTAAATGAGTTCTGAGTCTTTGAAAATCATACTTTGTGCAGATATGACTATCATTCTTAGTACACTGAAGGAAATATCACAGTGGCTGTGATTTTGGAGTAACATGTGGAATACAGATAGGCTGTGGTGCAGGAGACAGTCATATATTGAAATACTGCGTGGCCATGCACAGTCAATAAAGAAGAGTGCACTTGTGTACTGTGCTGAGGATAAAATCAGGTCTTTTTACTCATCTGAATTTTGCTCAGCACAGAAATGTTGTTGGGCAGGTGAGGAGCAGTGAATGTGGGTTCAAGACCAGGATTTGGGATTACTGCACATGCCCCCTGCTTGGCAGCAGCCATGGCAGCCTCAGTGCTGGGATGGCAGCCTTGGCAGGCTGTCTGGATTGGATATGGCAGCAGTTGGTTCTGGATAAATACAGGTTTGTTGCTCCTGCCTTTGCTCAAACACCTTCATCTTTAGCCCAAAGACAAATTGAACTGCCATGTACCCGACTGGTTGCTGTCCATTGCTGCTCTGCTCAAGCAATTTGATGTGTTTTTTGGATACTCAGCAGACAGCTCTCTGCTCTCTGCATGGCTCACATTCTGTGAAAAGTTCTGCTTCTAACAGTATGTGCTTTACTTTTAAAGATACTTCTGCTAGCTAGGCAAGTTTGGGGTGGCACCTGCTGTGCCCCTAATCCCTTATTCGGAACAGGGCAATTCAATGGTATATAATAAAATATTTTCATGTCATAGAATCCGCGGTTTTATTCCCAAATCTGTAACTCAAACCCAGGAAAGCTATCATATATAATACTGTATTGTAATTTGAAATCCCACAGGCAGTAATGGCAACATCAAAACCATGTTCGAACTATATCTCTCTGTATCCATGGAATAAAATGCACCTTTGTTATACTGGGGGATCTTTGTGCCACTAGCTAAAGCACCAGAGCCAGTTTGGAGGACTGTGTACCAGGTGGGTTCCGCAGGATAACAGGAACAGGTGGAGGGATGGGACTCTTCAGGTAAAACAGGAATGTAGAGTTTAGCTTATGAGAATAGGCTAAAAGAGCTTGGTTTGTTTAGTCTGGTGCACAGCTCTATTCTTGCATGAAGGGGAAGACTCAAGGAAAGGTAGGAAGCTGTTTAAATTAAAGAGCAGCTGGCACAAGAACAGATGGGTATAAACTGACCACATGCAGCAACAGGCTGGAAAGCAGAAGATGCTCACTGTCAATGAGGGGGGGTTTTGGAGCATCCTCCCAGTCAGGGGAGTCTTGAACAAACACATACTTGTGTAAAAGAGAGCTCACCACCAGTCTGTGACTGACCCGGGCCGTGGTCTCGGCATCGCAGCTCCAAATGCCACCTCTCTCCCAGTATACAGGTCCTGGTTATGTAGTTCATATCTTATACACCTTTTTGCTCCAAAACATTCATTATATGTGTGTAGCATTTTGCTACTGTGCATGATTTGGCACATGATATGAACTGTGTCATAAACGACACCATACTGCATACGTGTGTATTTACACATGATAACAACTAAAGAGTATTTGGGAAAAACTGCTCTCATTCAAAACCCACATTGCACCCTGATCCTTTGGAAACATGTATATGCCTTTAACTTTAAATGAGTAAGTTTTATTGCACTGAGAAATAATTGAACATTAAAAAGTTAAACATGCACAAAGCTATGTAAGATTAAAGCTTCAGGCAATTTTGTTATTTGCCATCCTAGCTCCAGAACTAAACCTTTGTGAAAGAGTGATGATAGCTGAAAGAAAAATCCCCTTTTAAGTCAATGGCATTGACCTACAGTCCCCATCTATCTCTGCATCTCATAGCTACTCAACCCATTTCACCTTATCCAATATGCTATTACATGAAATACCAAGGCAAGGCTAAAAAAGCATTTCTTCATCTACAAACCTGGTAGTAGGCTCCTCCCTCTACATTTTTTCTTGGGAGGTATCCTAAAAAGCATAGTGTAGGAACATTTCTGGAAACCATGAGGCTTTATTATCAATGCACTCTGGAAAATTGTGTAGAATTTGGCAGCTGTTTTTCCAACGGCCGCTCTGTGAGTTGTATTGGATCCCACAGGGCTGTGAGGGCTGCAGGATGAAGGGAAAGGAGAAGGCAGACCAAGTGTGGGCTTGTACACATGCAGAGCTGGAAAGCATGACATACGAGGTAGACGGGCCATAAAATGAAGGGAAAAAATGTAGCCTGTGCCTTAGGAGAAACTCACGTGACTTGACACAATTTCAAGAGAGGGAGATCAGAAACACAGAGCCAGTAATTGTGCACTACATAGGCCCAAAGTACAAAAATAATGAAACAGGCATATCATGAATTGAATCAAAAGTTAATAAATCCTCATTTTTCAGGATCAAACTTAAAGTTGAATGCACATTATAGGAAAGTTAAAAGAACAAAAAAGTAGGAACAAAACCCAAATAAGTGAAAGCATAAAAGATACCCAAGTTGTTATGGGACTTCTGTAATTGTTACCTTTAAGCCCTTTCCAGCCAGAAGCAGGACGTGACGGGCCAACTGACAGGCTTGACGAAGCCCTTGAATCTGATCTTCATTCTTAATTTCTATGTCGTCTCCCCAGTCTGGTACAATGCCTGTCGTCACATAGTCTGGCTTCTTTATGTGCTTGGAGAAAAAGGATTGAAAATGAAGATCAGAAAACTGAGCATGACAATGGGATCATTTTCTCAGATACTGCCTCCTGCTTCATGGCAGCTTGCCCTTTCTGTCGTAGTATCGACCTTCCTAAGCCATCAGGGCAAACCCTCAAGGCTGCCTCAGTATTTCTTCCACTGCCCTTTTGAACTTAACATTGCCTGTTACTACTGACTTACACAGTCTGTTAGCCTTCCAGTGCTGAAACCCCAGATACTGCAGCTGACTTCCAGCACAGAGTCTCAAGTTAGGAAACTGGGAGAAAGACTTAAAAAGTCTTCATTTTCTTTTGCAAAGAGGGACATTTTCTGCAAAAGGCATCTAAACACTGGAAGTGATGGGACAAACATACAGAATTAGTCTCAAAATTAAACCTGATCAAATCCTGTGTTTCTCATTCAAACAAAACTCCTATTGAGAAATCCATGAGATTGCTTTTTGACTAAGAACTTTAGGATTTAACTTATTTTAATTTAGAGGCTTTTATACATTAATCAAGTTCATATGCTGTGCCCAAATTTGTTCATCTACAACATTACACAAAGGTATCCCAATTTGCTATGTCAAGGGAAGTGTAATAAACTTCATTTTTTCCACACAAAAACTTCTCAGCCCTTGTATGAGGTGAAATTGAGTATCTGATTTTTAAAAATCCACAACAATTTAATGACATTTGTAAACATGAAAGCTAATAATAACTAATGTCTTGCACAGAGTTGGAAATGCACTTTCTCTCAGAGGGTCCTGGGCTGTTTCACTGGCTGCAGGAGAATCCCTTTGGCCACGACAGCCAGGCTGATTTTCTGCCATGCTGGTCACAGGGTGAGTTTTACACTAACTTTACAAAATACAGAGTCAAGCTGGCAGGCAGAAAACAAAGTAGGCATTTTGGCTGTACACAACACAACCATACAACAACAGGGTGTTGGAGTAACAAAGAGTGGGGCAACTAATTAACTCTATTGGGACTTTAAACAGGAAGACTTCTGTTACTGTTACAGGTATTTTATGTCTAATCCAATAAAAACTGTGAAACTCTCTTCAGCGAACTTATGCCAACAGGATTTCAGATTCCCATTTCTTTAAAATGAATGCCGTATCAACCTTAACAATGTCCTATTGCAGTAGTTTGGGCCTTAGTTAAAAAAAAAAACAAACAACAACCAAAACAACGCCATTTGTTGCGTTAGCAACTCCATACACAGCATCACCCTCGCTTTCCCCTTGGAGGGCTCTTACCTATTAACTGAGACATGATCCTACTGACCTCTAAGAACTGTGAAGGGAGAAGCCCACAGCAGCATACATACAAATGTCTATGTGGACAGTTTCACACCAACATCTTAATAACCACTGTTATTTCAATGTGATTTCTGGCATACTCTGAATAAAAGTAATAACTTTGCCCTCAAGTTTTCAGAGTTCATAGACATGGGTTGATTTTTAGACGTCTGAGAACTCTGGTCTGGGGAGACAACTTTTCATTATGACAATATATTTCTTCCTCTTTATCCTAAAAGAAGCATCTAAATACAGAACATAAAATTTTAAAATTCTATTATTTTTAAGCTTTTAAAAATATATAGAGCATGTAACCCTATGTTCTCCTTGCACACAGAGCTTCCACAGCCTCTTAGGGCTAAGAGCCTCACTTCCATCTTCTTATCTGCTTTCCTATCCAACAACTTTTTAGTATATCTGTGCCATGGAAATGCCCTATATTTGGCATAAGAAATCTGTATTAAAATTAAAAACAAAATTGTAAAAAGTACTAATACACATCTTGTGAAACACTGTTTAGAAAGGGTACTTTGGTTTCTTTTGGCTAAAGGAAAGATACTAAACAGTTAATCTGTATGCTGTAATTAAACAGGGGGAAAAAAAAGAAAAGGGAAAAAAGGAAACCAGAAGTGGAGCACATGTTAAATTTGCATTTGCATCAAAGAGGTTCTTTTGGCTCTAAAGTAAATAAAAACAAAAATATATGTTGCAAGGAAAAAGAATGCTCAGGCACAAAAAAGACAAGTTTAAAACGTGCAGTGGGGTTGCGGGACAGCTACCAGCAGGTATAGTACATTCTCTTTCTGACATAATCAAATAATAAAACCATCAGCAAAATATAAGCATTTTTATAATTAGCTTGCTAGAGATTTATACAGAAAGGGACTCAGATGATCATGAATGACTCCTACTGACTTCTGGTAGGACTGTCTACAATTGCTCCAAATAAGAATCTGGCCCCAGAATTGTTGACAGATAATTATAATACTCACATTTATTCTGCTATAACTGAACAAGCCCCAGGTTTGAACTCCCTCATAACTAAATACATCACTGTGTTTAACATAGTAGACAGCTGAACATCAGCTCTCCTGTTTCAAATAACAGACCAAGCAACAGGACAGTGATCCAACCCCCAGCTGTTGGACAACAAATACACTTGATCATGACTGCAATCAAACTCTACACTGGCTGAAGAACAGATTAGGTAACAGAAATTGCAGTACCTTAGGAACTTTGTGAGCTGGAGAAACCATGGCTGGCCAAACTACACTATAAGCAGCATTTCTTTGTCCCTGAAAGAAGAAGCATCTTTGCTGATGATTGCTTGAGTGCCCGTGCAGGTAGTTACGATTGCACAAAGAAAAGATTATGTGGCAGCCAGTCACAGAACCTGTTAACAGATAAATTAAAAATTATTAACATTTTTTTCTAGTTCCACATTACAAAATGGAAAGTATGCAAAAAAGAAGGGCATCATGTAAAACAAAGCACAGAACTCATGTAGTTGCCGAGGGTAATTCAAGTCTTGTATTGTTTAAGAAAGAGTAGAAAGAACAAGAAGAAATGAGAACAAAAAAAACTTCCCAAACAATACTTTGGAGCTTTACAAAACACCAAATCTGTTTTGGCTTGATGCATTAAAAAGCAGTGTGGGTAAATTCCCCACCATTTACAGACAGGAGTGATGCTCTAACTGGCCTCTTGCTTGGAGCAATTTGCACGGCTGCACTGTTCAAGGCTTGGCAGAGCAGTTAATAAGGCACAATAGCAAGAAAAGAGAAGACAAAAAAAGAACACAATGTTATTTCATACAATATTTTCAGCTGTATTTTTGCAGAATTGGTCACAGATTTGAGCATAACAAAGGTAATGTGGCTCTTTGTCTCGTTGCTCAAGACACAAAGAACAGTACATTTTGTTCAGGGGGCAACAGAAGAAACTTCAGGAGATATTTTTAATCTTGGCCAGAAGTAATTGAAGGGATTAAAAATTAAAATTTATTTTGAGTATTTGAATGAGATTTCCATTTAATACACATGGGAATTTGGGACGGAAGTTTCATAGCTCAAACTTAGTTGTTGGGCAATGACACATTTTGCCCCCACAAAATAGGGAAAGAGGAAAAAAAGCAAAAAGGGAAAAAGGGAAAAGAAAGGGCAGTTGAGGCCCAAAGGCTCTCAGAGACATCAAAACCAAAATAATGCACCACAAAAGACAATGCTAGCATCAAAACCAGGAAATTCAAAAGGATTATTGACATTGCCCAATTACATTACAATTACACACTGTGTATTTCCACTACTCAGATGTTCTACAATATAAACATAGGTTTTTTTCTGAAACACAAGTTTAACATAACAGTTGATCTGCTTCTGAAAAATGTCATTATGTATACAAATAAAAGAGCAATCTTGTGGCAAGTAAGCCAGATGAATAATTATTCATCAGTAAAAAGTGGGGTTTTTTTAAACAGAAGTAACTAAACATTCTTATATCACAGAAATTAAGAAATTAATCTACAGCATATTTTGTAACTATGTAAAAATGCTTATTTCCTGAGGAGTCTCCTTCATATCTTGCATGTTTCTATTCTATTGTACCTTAATTTCTTTTGGATGCATTTATCATGTTCAGATGCAGAAATTATCCTTCCACATGTGCAATCGTTCAAAGACAGCCCTTTTACAATATTCCATGACATACAGAAGATTCGAGTTATGCACTGTTTTGGAGCCCCAAACCCAGACAACGAAATAGTTGCATCGAGTTTGCATTAGAAATGTTCCCGACTATCTCTTTGCACTGGTCAGGGTTACATTTAGGTACCAATACCTGAAAAGTTAAAACCTAGGTGTGGAAACTTTTATTCAAGCAAATTTTTACTGGTGGTTTTTTGTTGTTGTTGTTGTTGGGGTTTTTTTGTTCATTTGTTTTGTTTGAGTTTTTCACTTGTTTGTTTCATTTAGTTTTTGTTTTCATTTTTATTGTTATTTGCTTGTTTTACTTGTTGATATATAACAAAGCAGAGTTGAAGGGTGAGGTTCACCTCAAGCTCTCAGTATAACCTAAGTACCCAATGGAAGCTGCCTGCTTCAAAACAGAAGAGTCTCCAAGGAAGTGGAGCTGCCCAGTTAACAGTGGGCTGGATTGATTTGGTAGCCTATTAACTAGAATTTAAACAGCAGACTCATAATCTACTTTCCTAGAGTCTCCTTCACAAGAAAAAAAGTCACTGTCCAATTAACAAAAACCACTCAAACATACAAAAAAACAAAGAAAGGGTCACCTAAACTGCCACCGTAAGCACGTCCAAAGAACCCAAAGCAACCTACAAACTCCCTGCCTGGTTAGTATACATTTCTGGAATTTGGAAGCACAGAATCTGCTGAGGCAGCAACTCTTAGGCCATCAGAAGTAGCAATCACTCTGACAGTGTAAGTAAAGTTGCACCTTTTACAAAGTGCAGTTGAAGTACCTTGCTCTTAGCACAGCTAAAGGCACTACAAATATATCCAAATCCCACACTCACTGATGTGGTTAGCTACAGTCCACATGGACATCAATACGTGAACATGCATTTTAAATGCCCTCCTTGATGCCCAGAATGCTCCCCGGGCACTTTGTCTACTGTGTCACAATTTAACTGGGGAAGAAAAGGTGCAAGTGTGCCTGTCAATTATTCCCAACGTGCTCCGCCAAACACACACTCTTAAATACATTAAATCATATTCTTGGGTACATGTCTATCGACTAGCTCACATTCAGAAGGGATACTTTTTTACTAGGAATAAAATTTTTACCTCTATTCTCTCAAAGATACACTGCAAGTGTTGTCACAAAATAACAAGATAATAAGGCATTGTAGCCTGTTGTTACTCCACTAACTACTCATTATAAACCAGATGCATACAAAAATATCTACTACTTGAACAAATGAAATGAGACAAGGAAATAAGTATCACCATTCTAAAATACAATTCCTAAATTATATCACAAGAATTATAAACACAGGACAATGAAACCTTTATTTGAGATATAAAATATTATAAGAAAAGATTCTCCTATAAAGTAAAAATAAAATTAAATAAAATGGCATTAAAACACAATGAAGTTACTGGTCTATAATGAAAATCTGGACTCCATCCACACACTTCCTTCCTTAAGAAGGCCTTCCAATGCCTCCACAGCCCCTTTTATTTTTCAAACTCCCATATTCTCAGCTAATTCGATATAGCAACATCATCAATCACCTGAGACAGGAACAACTGTCTGTATTCTCCAAGTCTGGCTCAGAGATTCCCTCCTCCCCGCCTCTTACACCCATCAAAGCTTTTCTCAGAGCCTTTTTTTACGTCTGCAACACTGGTGCTCAAGCCCATTCTTTTGTTAAGCTTTCTGTGTATACTAATTACCGTAAGATAGTTCATAAACGTGGCATTTATGCATCTTCCAGCAGAAACTGCAGCCACTGGAGAGCATGGTGTGTAAAGCTGGGTAGGCTGGAACAGACCAGCACAGCCAGGATACAAAGTTGACCCTTTATGTGTTTATTCAGTACCCCAACAGCAAGGCTACGTCACCTGCCACGAGCAACACAATATTTACTATCAGCTGCACTAAGAGAAATTATCAGCAGTGTTAGTGAATCACATCAGCAGCTCGGATGCATCAAGCATAGAAAATCACTGACAAGTGCTCTGCTGAGCCACCAGTGAATCCCACTGTGCAATCCGTGTGCACGCACGTCCCACCGGAGCCGCTGGACTCCTCAGCACACCTTCCAGACCTTCATTGGGATTAATGATATAAATATGACTGGGAGCTCTTCTGAATTACCAGAGGAATTTATCTTGTGTGGAAATTACATTTCTTTTCCTTTTAAACGCGTCAGTCAGAGGGGCTGAATATGGCATTCAAGAATTATGATGGGTGGGAGCATTTTTAAGTGACTGATTTTGCAGCACAGTGTGCCCTATATTTATTAGCCTTTTACTCTAGGGCTATTTTAATTGTTATCTGTTCATGCATGTTACACTATATAATGAAATGCTCCCATTTCACTCCTAGAGTGGAGAGTTTTTTATGTGTATTGCTATTAATGACCCTTAATTAAGTTGATTTTAGTAATTTAAATGTGATTTTCCTCTGGTCAAGAAGTATTTTTAATGGGAGATGTTGAAAATGAACTCTCACATAAGCCCTTTTCTAATGCTTTTTGTTTAACAGTTACAGCAATTTATCAAGCTATGTTTTCAATGAGTGAAGTGTGGGGTAGCTGGGCAAAAAACTGCTCATTTACATGATTCATCAAATGTGATTGTTAGCAAATTCATCAAATGTGATTTTTTGGCATTTATTCATGAAAGATTTCAATTTTCCAAGCAATTAACAAAAATATTACCAATGGATAAACTTCATGACAGTTCTGAGCTACAATAAATACAAGGGTACATCTTAAAAGAGACAAGAAATAAATAAACATATTTTAAAATAATTTAGTCATAGTATCAACAGAAGCAGAGTACCAAAATTATTTAGGATTACAAGAATTAACATCCGAAACTATTTCAGAAATAAAATCAACTTGCTCCTGATAAAGTTAACAACATCAAAAGTATTGTTCTGACAACTCTTTTGCAAATGTGTGATTTAATCTTTCTTTTTAAACTGAAAAAGAATTACTCTGAAGATTTTAATATACGCTCATTCGGAAGTAAAACACTAGAGATCTTTCATTTGGCTTGTCAGGTAAATTTAATACTCTAGCATAAAATAGGTTCTTGTGCAAATACTCATTTTGCTGAAACTTCTGAGGATTAAAGTTTAAAATGAGGTATTAAAAATCACTAAAGGTAACAATATGTGGAATCCACCCAATGCAACTAGGTAAGAATACATAGCTTCTTACTGCTAATTACAAATGTTCCCATTTTTCAATCCAAAATAATGGCTGTGGTTTGAAAGACCTTTACTTGTAATTGTAACCCTAACTGTCTAATAAACCACTGACTTTGTAACCCCTCTGTTGCAAAGGTATGTCCAAGCTTCAAAAATAGGATGGGAAAGATTAAAGGTCCTTTCCAGCTCCGTGTAACCTGTGTAGCAGAAGAGCAGCTCACATTTCACATGCAATAACCTGCGCATTTGCTAAAAAAAAAAAAAAAAAAAAGAACGAGAAAAGGAAAAAACCTCCAAGAACAACATAGGGAAATGCCTGAGGCAGAAGTTGAAACTGATTGGGCAAAGTAGAAGGACAAGAGCCCTTGAAATTAAACAAAAGCAAATTCATTCTGTTGACAGATGTTGATTACATCAAAGCCATGAAAGAACTTTCTTTTTGTTTCTCTTTTTTTTTTTCCTGTTTTGCAACTAATACCTCCACATTTTCTGTACATTATGGATATAATGTATCTTAATCAACATAATCCAACACATGATAATTCTCAAATTTGGTAAAAGTATATTGTAAGAAGGTTTTAATGACAGGCTTCTCCAAACAAGAGTGTATTCACATGGTCACGTCTGCATACCCGTGCTGGTCACGCCATCATCAGCCCCTTACTTCCAGGGGTTAACTGCTCTGGCAGCCAAATAAAATACAGAGAGCACTGTGTAATTATGGAGACAGTCAAAGGGCAGACTCTATTTTGAAATCTATTTGCACAGACAAGGTCTTCCAATTTCGCTTACAGGAAACAAGCTGGTAAAGGGGGTCTCCTCCTCTCCAGATGCTTTCCACACGTTTTTCCCACATCAGGAAATCGTGGACATGGACACCATGCAACACTGTTTCCTGGATTGCAGAACTATGTCATTACAAGGAGAAGAGCAAGTCCATGATTGTGAGAAATATTTCCTCCTAACTGGATGTATTAGGGGAAAGCAAAACCCAAAAGGACTACTGAAAATGTGACTAGCAGCAATTTGTAAACAGGACACAGCCACAGCTGTCACGATGATACTGGAAAAGAGAAAGCAGAAATGAAAGGGTAAAAACACTCTGTTTCTAATAGCATGATTGGGGAAATGAAATATTCATCAGGATAGATGTGACTTCAGTTACAACAGCAACACATTGGTGAAAACTTCAACAACAGCATGCTTATGAGCCTACCCTGATAAACTGAAACACAGGCCAGTATCTTGTAAACATTATATTCTAATTGGGATTGTTTTATTTAATTTTTCTGGAAATTAATGACAGAATTTGTTTAGTTAATAGAGGCATTAACAGAACTGTTCTTGTTACTCTCCTAAGAGGCAACGAAGCAAGCAACGGTCAAACGGCAACTGACTCCAAGGGAGAAGAGTCAGCCCCTCTGCCAGCATCACTGTGACTCCTCCATGTCACTGAAAAAAGTCACTTTTGGCCCTCAGTTACGCTCCTTGCTAATTACAATTCCACCCTTACTTCATGCAGAGTGAAACTAGGCAATTTGTTGGCTACATGCCAACACAAATGAGTTTGTAAATTTATAAACTATATGGAAACAGATTCTTGTTTGGCTTTACTTACTATGATTTAGTCTAGACTAACAGACTAAAATGATGAATCAGTGCCTTCTGGAATAGTGCTGTGCTTCTAATTCATTATTCAGTCAAACTTAGGGCCAACAAAATAGCTGTTCTGCAAGTTGGTAAACTGGGAAACCACAGAGAATCAGAACCCCTTCTATTTACAGGAAGGATGACAGCCTAAGGGTACTTCATCCCAATAATAACAACATTCAAGTACCGGTGCCCAGGTCATGACAAGCCATGACCCTCCCCATAGCTCCTTCAGGAAGCTGGCTCGATGCCACCTTTTATCAGCAGCAACTGACAGTGCAACTTTAATGAACAAGAAGAAAAAATTAGTATTATATCCTTAAAATCTCCTTTGACCAGTTGAGCGATTCTGTATATATATACACACACGGAGTCACACCAAGGCAGTATAAGAAATAAATTACTAACTGAGTAAAATTCTAGTATCATTAAGCAGTACTTCCCCCTTTTATTATAGGATTTAAAAAATAAAGAGTACAATCTAACTATAGCTGAATGATATTCATTAATATACCAAAGGAAATGAATTGTCTATTATAGAACACGGGATCAAGCTGTATAGACATTGGGAACAGGGCATTGCAGTCCTCCAACAGAGCCTTCCATCCTAGTGTTATTTCTACTACATTTTCTCTCTCTGACAGAAAAACGCAAGAAGAAAATAAAAAGACAGTGTTGTCTAAAGCAATATCACTGCAAAATGAGATAAGTCCAGTACAAAAGCTGGACAAAGCAATATTAAGGGTTTCAATCACTGTTACTATCAAGGGAATTGAGGCTCCAGATCACAGCATCTGGCAAGTTTCAACCTCTCTGACTAGCAGGAGAAACATTCCTCTTATGTTACTGCATTCCTTTATTGAGTAAATTAATTTATCATAAAATGAATAAATTAGAATGAGAAACGTATCTGTTCAAGATTCCATATTTAAATATATTTTCCAAGCACTTTCTATCTATCTTTAGATTTTTTAAAAGATCAGAGAAATTACTTTTGCTTGAAAGATTGGTTATTGGATTAATGATTTTGTAGGGAAGTAACAACTACTGGAACAACTTAGTTTAAAAAATAGCAGTTGTTTCAGATAAAAAGAATAAGCTATTCAAATAGTCCTTACACACAGTACAGTACCAAATCTTGTTATTTATATGCATTCACCCATAGCTCTAACATTCATCGAACCCTACTGGGTTAAAATCTTTTCAGGTGTTTTGTGAAACAATTGTTTTTCAACTGGCATGTTTATGTCCTATATACATGCCTGACACAATATTAAATGTTAAAAATAAATCCTACTTTAACCTCTTAAATTTCCACCTGAAATGGAAAAAATATGTCTGGATCACGATAAAATCCATTTCCCACCCTTTCGGTAGGCAAGCAACATTGCTGAAATAAGAGTAATCTTTGCGCAGGAAAATTAGGAATGCTCCTGAACATTGTATCAGGATGTTTTGTGTAGCTTGACACATGGGAAGAGAATAGGCAGTCAGTCTTTTTCCTGCAATAAGTATTTTCCATACACTTGCAGCCATATCTCTAAGGACACAAGATGATTTCTGAATCATAGGTCAGTTTTATCTCAAAATTAAGGAAAAAAGTGCACATGGCCAGCAACTTTGGGATGAATACCTTAATAAAATAAGATTACATTACTACTCATTCGGTGGAATTGACAGCTAGTAGTATTTCTTGCCTTGTGTTAAAAGTTGTTAATTACTTCTATTGTCCTGTTTTCACATGAAAACACAAGTTATGCTGGGACAGTAAGCCTTTACTGAGAAAACACATATGCATCCTTTGCTACAGTGACAAGTCTAAGGTTGGGGAATTACATCCTATAATCCAGATTTCAAAATATATGAGTAGAGAGGTCTAAGAAGGTTTACAGCTTTTTCTGCTAAACTGCTGTGGTGGTGGTAGAAATAAGCTCTTCTTTTTATTTCAAGAAAATGCTCTGCAGAAGAAGATGTTCTAATCAAGAGCTTGCTGCAGATAACTTGTAGCATCCTGATTAAAACATTTATTTTTAAACCTGTCAGTCATTACTATGTGCTATTACTGTGTAACTTGGAGGCTTATTCATAAATACGTGACATTTGGGTCACTGAGTGAATTATAATGATAGAATTACGGATCAAGTTTGAAAGAGTACAGTATAATGTTTGGGAGATGTTTTAAATGTTTTTAAACACCTTTCACTTATCTTCTTGCTTAACATTTACAAAGACCTCTTTTTAGCATAAAAATCCCTGTTCATCAAACTGTGATACAGGAAGAAGTTGTTTACATTTTCAGAAGTACCAACATACATCACTTATGACAAAAAAACCAAGCACCCCATAAGAAATGCTCAATCACTGTCAATCATACACACTAAAATATACATGAACCAAAGTATGTGGTATGAACTGTACTAGATTCAAACTGAACACAGAATTACAACTATAACAAACAAAACCCAAATAATTACTAGTGACTTACAGGCCTATTTACACATCTCACCAAACTATTGGAAAGGTAGGTAACCATAGAAACCTGTCAGCCTAAATTCAGCACTTCAAAATTTGTATTTAGTTTAAAATGCTGATAATTCTGTTTCTATTTGACAAAACCCGTATTTTTAAAGGCTTAAGTACTTAAATAAATGCTTAAAATCATTTCATCTGTTGGTTACTAATAATTTGCCTTTTATATTTGATTTTACCCAAGTAAAAATTGCAGTTTACTCTCAGTAATATAAAATGTTAATATATTTTAATATTGAAAATAAATTTCTAACATTTCTTTAATGACTGAAATTAAATAACAATATGAAACAAACACTTCTGCACTTACTATTAAGTGTTTTGCATATAGACTTTTTTAAGGTGCACACTAGCAGAAAAAAGAAATTACTCAAATTAACTGTTAAAGCTGAAATGCTAATAGCCTTTTCAACTTAGAGTTCTTCTTCACTGACAATTGCAATTTGCATGGCTTAAAATTTAATACTATCATTAGTACTAATGTCCTATATTTTACTTCATAATCTAAATGAGTAAAATATTATTTTTGTAGTTCACTGGCTCTTATACTTAGGCTGTAATGTTCAGTGTGTATTTCATTATGTAGATGAGCAATGGAAGTTGTCTAACATGATTTAAATGGGTCAACAGTATTTTCCTATTCACATTAATCATCCAGACAGCCACACACACAAAAAAATAGCCTTGAAAACTAACCTAGGAAATCTCTTTTTATCACTGACTCTTCCCACCACTCCAGCAACAGCGAACACATGCTCCAGGAGACGGGAGCCTCGGGAACCGGGAAGCCAAGGCTGGGCGCTGCTCGCCTCGCCAGTGCTCAGCTCCCGCCGCTGCCGGCCCCGCTCCCCGGGCTGCCCGCGGCCCCGTGCCAAGAATGATTTTCGTCCTGCGAAGTTCAATGGGAGCTGTGTGTTGACAAACTGAGCAGATCTGAATCGGCAAAATTCATTCTTGGCACGGGGACACACAAGTGTGCTGAAAGCAAAGGCGCGCTGCCCGCTCCGCTGCGCTGGCAGCCAGCTTCTTCTGGCGTAAACACACTTGTCAGAGCTCCCACTGAAGTCAAAGGACACAGGATGAGGCCATTTATTGCCAATTGTTTATAAAACACATCAAAATTAAGGGTTCTATTCTCAAGCCATGTAACTACCATCTACGGCCCACTTCATATATGGCATATTGCAAATAAAATGGCAATTTATGAAAACAGCCCTTCCGCAGAAAGGGAAGCTGTTCTAATAAATGCTAAAGGGGAAGAACATAAGTATAAAACAGGCACAAAGCAATAGAATGATTGTGTACCAAACATTCAGACTAATTTATTCAAAAATATATTATTAAGCTAAAAAAGAAAAAAAACAACCCAACTCATTTCTGAACTATCTTCACCAGGTTATTCACTCACTTTGTGTGGTTTATTAACTATTCTACTGTCTGATTTTCTAAGCTAGACAGAGTAAGCAAAGAGTCTTTGCAAGAAATTAGGTCTCAAACTCCTTTTTCTAGACTGAAAAGGGTTTACACAGTCTTTTCTGCACAGGTAGTAAATCTGTAAGAAGAAATAAATGTTTTGCTTTCCACAAGAGCACGATAATCTACCTTGCCAGCAAAATATGACAGGCAATTCTCCTGAGCATGTCTTAGCTGCCTTGTCTGCAAAAGTGGGCAGTAATCCATGGAATTCTCTATGGCGACATGCATTTAATCAATTACTAATTGTAAACTCAACTCAGAATTTCTAGATTCAGTCAGTTACACATTCAGAATCCTGCTGCATATCTTTTTCACATGGAAAATGTGAAGTCTGTCTCAATTGAAAAGTGATGTGACCGTGAATTTGAGTCTTACAGCCTGGGCCACAACTCCATAAATGTCAAGGCTCCTGATCTGCATTCGGTAGGCAAAGAGCTACAATAAAGTTGATTCTGACCCGGCTGTTCACCTGACAATGGCACAGTCATTGGAAGCCTTATGCCCATGCCTGGGCCATGCTTGCTCATCCTGCAGTGGTTGGTAGCCCATTGTCACCGCTTGTTACACCAGAGAAGACACGAGAGAACTGCTGCCTTTCCCCAGACATCCCAGCAGATTATTTTCATCTGGTTGAACTTCACCTGCCAACACCCCACCAACCTGTTTGCAACACCCATCTGGTTTCCACAGCTGGGGATATTGTTGCAGCAAGCTCTGCCGAAGTCTTTCCATCAGCTACCTCACTCTATACTTGATTTTGTGAAGCAGCTTTTACAGAAGAGTTATTTGGACAAAACAGCACCCAAAGGAACAAAAATGAGACTGTCTTTATCAAGGAGATTTTGGAAACAGCCACTTCTGCAGTCTTTCATTTGCTCTGCAATTACATTCCTGCCAGAAAACATGTATTAGTTAAGGAGAGTACTCTACAACTCAAAACTCTTAGACAAATAATGGAACTACTCAGAAAACTGCTGGGACAGTTATATCAGCAAAATAATTCCTGCTGGTACTACTTGATCTTTATGAGCAACTGATCTAAGCTTCCCAGAAGAGAACCATTCTCATGAGATGAGCTTCTGCTGATTTAGCAGGGTGTGGTTAGAGCATGAATAAATCTTCATGAACCCAGTCAAGACCCACTACTGTATTTACTTTTTTAAAGAACACCCATTTCTACCACGACTCACGGGAATTATGTTAATAATAATCAGTGTAGAACAACCAGAAATGGCTCGGAGAGATCAGACCTGCCTAGCCACCTCACAGGTGTTAGTTCAAAAAGGACATGGCAATGACATTAAGCCTTGTCAACACCTACCATTTCATGCACGAAGCACGAGTGTGATTTGATGCTCAGATCTGCACAAATGACTACGGGCAACACCTCCTCTCATTGTCAACCCAGCATGTTTTTGCGAGATGCTTATCCACTTTGTCCAGTGGAAAAGGACCTCAACTCAACAGCTCTAGATGAGTTTACAAGCACACAAGAGCTGAGATGTCAAGCAGGATAAAAGCAGATCTGCAGTGACTGCACCATTTCTTACATAAAGCATTTCCATTTTACATGGAGGGAACCTAAGAGTTCACTGTTGCTTCTGCCCAACTCCATTTTCACCTGTCTATTTGTAAATCTGAGACTGAGAGTTGGAATTTATATGAGAAACAAACCTGTCATTTTCTTTCAATGTTATGCCACATCTGTTGACCTTCTTTTTTAAAAAATATGTAAGGCAGGACGTAATTGAAATTTATGTACAAGAAAGCATGAAACAGATAATCTGAGAAGTGCACAAATTTCTACAGAGAACATCTGACGTGCTGTAAGTATTAATGTATAAATTCAGATCATGTTCATTACTGCAATAGTTCTTCATGGTTCAAAATGAGCTTGATCTAAAACGAAACATAGCTTTAAAGAGCTGGTTAGAGTGGCCGGTTATTTATAATCTGAACTCAAAAGAGAACAGTGTGACTTTCAAAAACACACATGGAAGTTTTCTCAGGCTGCATGCTAGGGAGTATGTCTGCCAAAAGACCTCCAAGGAGCTCTGAAGAGCCCTTTATTCTCCCTTCTAAAGCTTCCATGCAGCAGGGCAGCTTGTTGAACACCTGGTTTTTAACACTCTCCCAGTTCTTCAGAAATTACGAAGGGAAAGACATTACTGATTTGGACAGGACATAATCTCTAAAAGGTCAACAAACAAATTTTCCATACCTTGTTTCTACGTCATAAAACATTCCCAATGTTTTTCACTCAAATAATGTTTTCAATATAAAGTACCTTGAGAGAATGAAGAAAAAAAAATAATAATTCAAACTTCCCTTGTCCTCCAAGGAACAGCCAGTTATCATGCAGATAAAGCCCTTTGCCAATAAACAGTTCAGTTGGTAACATTTACCAATCACTTCTCCTAGATAATTTTAGAAACATAGCAATGTAACATAATAACTATGACGAAACAGAGACTTCTGAAATTTCTTATTATACTAAACATAGCCATATACTATATTTTCCTGTCTGATTCACACCCAATAAACTACAGGACCTTACCCTGTGGTATGCAAATTTTCATGCATACTCTCTCGCATTTTACTCCTGCAATTAAAACATGCACTACTCTGGTTACATGACACATCTTATGAAGTGAAGGTGACTGCAGTTAAGTAATTATATATGGCTGTGAATCTATTAAAGATGGGGCATTTGTTTCTGTCACACGTCTAACACAATGCAGCAAACCAAGATTGGGGCTAAAGTGAATATTTCCTTATCCAAGCTGGACAGACTACATGGTTCTGGTACATAACAAACAATACACAGTTGTTTTCAACTTGTGACTTGACAAAACCTGGGAATTTGATAGCAAGGCTTTTATTTAGAAAACAAGTCCATTATCAGTTTGTTTCAGCTTCCTACATGGGAGTCCACATTGCCACTGGAGGATGCTTACAAAAGCCAGCGCTCAAAAAGCTTGATGAACAGTGAACCAACAGGTCACGGCCAGGGAGGTCTGCTCTCAAGCACAGGGCACCTTTGCCCCTTCTGTTGTTGGGCAGCTTCTGCCTGCTAGGCAGCTCACTGAGACATTTCTGGAGAAGCACCCTGAAGAAGAGCACCATACTGTGCAGCACTGGCTGGCCATGAGCGCCTGGGGCAGGAGACCTCTTGGGGTGGGAGTGCTGTGGAAGCCCCAGAGTGAGCGATGGGTAGATGAAGGGATGGGGAAACCTGCATGCCAAGAGCCACTGGGCAGAAGAACATAAGCTTTGATGGCAACTGCAGAGACAGATGTAAGGGTTAGGGAGAGAAAAGTTACGGTAGTTCAGACAAAAGTGTAAGTGTCAGAAGAAAGAGTTGGCAAAACAAAACATGGTAGATAAGATGGGAATTTGGCAATCAAAACACAAGTCATATAAAGAGGGTAAAAAATGACCAACTGAGAAGAAACCTTTATTATAAAACAACACAATTTTAATGTTTTGAAACAGCTCCTTTTAAAAAATATTCTAGAGTCTGTTTTCACTCTAGATAACACTAAAGACAGTGGTGTGACCTGAACTGGTGAACACAAAATATGACTTTTCTTAAATGGAAACTAGAACTTGACTTCATACAATGCCTTCATACTTAATGTGTTATAAATTGCTTTAAATACTGGCAGGCAAACAGCAAACAGCCATTATGCAAGAGCTCATATGTAATAATACTTAGCATTTTTATAGAGCTTTTCATCTTCAAAGTGCTTTACAAACAACTCATTAATCTCAACCAATGCACCTGCAAGGTAGATAAATATCTGCATCATAGGTGGAGAAAGACACAGAAAGCTCAATGACTCATCCAAAGGCATGCACACTACCAGCCCCAAATATCCCTAGCTCCCGGCTCCTAGTGCCATGGAGGACCTGAGCCCCACTCTGTGTTGAGATCATACCTTCTCTTCAGCCACACAGCTGCAGGAGAACTTGTTTTACTGCAAAACAGTGACAGAGTGCCAGCCTAGCTGGAGACCCTCCCTTTCAAAGGTGGTAAGTACCCAAGGACTGCTAGCTCCCACCAGGATCACCAACCCCAGGAAGCGGGAAGCCCATGAGACGCCAAAGTGAGACTCACAACATAGATTCTCAAACTGATTCGCCACCAAGCAGTGAGCTGAAAAAGCCTCTGTGCTGGCAGAAGCCTTTGCCTCTCTCCCTATTTATTTCTAACGCTGCAGGGACTCCAGAGGAGGAGATTCCTACAAGCTGGACAACAGAACCCTGAAGCCTCTTGCCTCTGAGTACTGCCATGATTCAAGAAAACAGCTTCACTCCTCTGGTGTTTTCTAACTATTAAAAACTTGCAGTGAAATTTTGCCTTCAAGAATGGTAATTCTCTTCCCTGTTGGTCACTGGAAAAAAAAATCTTAACATGATTATACTGCATGATTGTACTTTTAACTTCCTGAGGTTTAAAAATATCTAATATGACTTCTCTTAAACCTCAGAAATACCAGGAATGTCAAACCTGGAGCAGATGAGAAACGTGGAAGGTGTGAACAATACAATACCTGTACCATGCTACAGCAGACTTTATATTCCCTTACACAGAGAAAATGAATAATGAACTTTTAGTAATAACATCTTCATTTCAGATGTTTATTAGTCACTAGATTTAAATATATAAATCTAAGAATCCTTATCTGTTCAGTCTTCACATTTGTAAACCCAGAGCTTAGCAAGGTTCCCCAGCCACTGGTAGCTCCTCCCTGGGTAAACAGCTCATGTTTAAAAATATAGGTCAGTCAGACAAACTGTTACAATAACAGAAAAACAAACCCCACTTTTTCTTAAGATATCAAAGAAAAAAGTCTCTTTACAAGTAATGGTATAACATGTTAGTTAAGCAAATACGAGCAGCAAAAGATAAATGAATGACAAAAGTGTATGTAGCTAAAAGAGCTCTGCTAGCCTGCCCAGTTAACCTGGGTGTAAAAGGCAGAGTAAGAAGAAAGAAGCAGCCTTTAATTACTCTTCTCTATCCTAATGTTTTAAACTTACAAAGAAAAAAAATAACAAGACCACATAATCCAAAACAACATGAAGCAACAACTCCTGATCATTAAGCAGGAACTACAACTTCCCCACATTTAGAAGACTTTTAAGCTTATTATTTCATTGATTTAAAGTGAGCTTGTGTCTGACTGCCAACACCATGCTTTTAAAAAATATGTAAAATCTACAACTCCTGATGAATATAAAGGCATATAAGAGCAAACTAAAAATAAAACATACAGGAAGTGTAATTAAATTTAATTACATTGAACACTAACATTCATTCTGCAATGACAAAAAAAAATAATCTAAGAACATTTTCTAAATTAAAAATTCCACCATAATATTCTATAGCCAAAATAATGTGGAATCTTTATATAATGCAGTTTTTCCAACAGAACAAAACTGATTAAGGAGCAGCATGCAAGAACAAAATTAAAATATGCAATTGTATCCAGTAAACTCTGGAAGACTAGAAATGATGATGCAGTAAAAAACCACCCAACACCATAACAGTAAAGCTGCAACATTTTTTGCTATTCTCTTTAATAACTCATCACTTTATTCGTACACAGTAATGAAGAGATGTCACAGCAACTTGTGTCTGTCTCTGTCTGCTCTATTCTTCTGTTTTCAGGCTAGATTAAAAAGAATCTTTTCTCCTAATCATCAGCAAACCAGTACCAGATTTCACTTGTGGTAAAGAATGCTACCCATCAGTACAAGGCAGTGCTCCATAAAAACAACAAAGAAAATAAAAAAAGCAAGAGACAAGGTCTGAACACAGTTTTCTTTCAATTCCCTTGGGAATCTTGGTTCTATAGGTCTTGAATTCCCAGGCAGAGGGGATCATGTTCATCAGTTATGGCAGTTCCTCTGGGCCTAAGTCCAGGTAGACTGCTTGTCTAAACTTGATGAAATATAGGCGCCATCAGGTAACAGCAGTGGTCAGGGAGACTCCAGAAATGTGTAACTGAAAACTAAAAAATGAAATTAAAACAAGGCTGTAGCCAAACAGCCTCTTTCTACAGGATGCAGTAACTGTAAGGCAAAGAGTTTACAACACACAGACTGCTCCTTATATACGTTCTCTGGCCTTTTGACATAGATAATATGAAAGCTGGATTGAGCAGACAAGCATATTTTAACCAACATTGATTTTAAATAGAAATGCTTAGGAAAGAAACCACTGTGATGAATCCACATGGCTTGAATAGACAAAACACTAAAAAGAAGTCATTGCCCTGTAACCCACTCTCCTTCCCACTACATTACTTCAAAATATTTTCAAATTAAATTTTCATGCTAATAAGTATTGCTAGATCAACAGCACTGGGATGTGGTGTCTAGAAGCACTGCAAGCAACCCATCATGGCACATCATCATGTCAAACTGTCAAAGAGAAGAAGAGGCAGCAAGACTCTCACCAGATGTGCATTTTGAAGTGCTATAGCAATGTGCTTGTTTGGGAGTGGAGAAGGAAGGAGGAACCAATAAAAGGAAAATGATCAATCCCCAGTTGACAAGATCATTGTAAGTAGGTGTCCTACAGGTAGTTTTAGCACAGAAAAGGCCTTTTCAGACTGCATATATGATCAAGTACTACTTTGAAATCACAGACTGCAGTGGACCAGCAGGACTGTCACTGAAGAATGCTCAAAAACTCCTAAGCTGTTGTTTAAATTTCCTCTTGATTCACAACTGTCACAATCAGAACATCATGTCTGCTATATCCAAATATCATGGAAAGGAAAACCAGCTTAGATTTCATGACACAGACCTCTGCTGCAGCTTCAGCATCAAAACAGGTTCAAAACCAGAAGTAGCTTGTTTCAAGATGACTTCAGCCAAAATTCACATCTCTTCAGGATAAAAAAAAGAAAATACCATAACACCATAGAAATATTTTTAGGTAGCCTCAACTTTACACTCCAACTATAGCTACATATGGAAAGCCACACAATAAATGAGGTTAAGTGTGCCAAACTGGCTCAGTAGGGTTTCTTGTGCCCAGCTAGAGAACACTCAGGACACACAAATGCCACACTTTACAGGTATGTGGTATGTTGTTTTTATGTGCACCTTAAATTCAGCTTCTGGTCTAGGTAGGGCAATTCAGTGCAAAGACTTGAGTAAAAGAAATTCCATATCTAAATCTAGAAAGCCACTTTACCCATGTCCACTGCTAAACTGTGTGTTTGCCTGGTAACTTAGGAGCAGCAGACATTAGGGCAGGCTCAGGCCCTGTTTCATCTTGCTGATGCTACGCTGCCACAAAACCCTCCAGAAATTACTCCCTCAGTGCTAGAGTTTCTCCATCCATCAGCTAGTGCTCATGATTTCAGCCCCTTTTGTCTGCCTTAGCTATCTGCATTGTGAGCGCTCAGAGGCAAAAAAAAAAATGCTTTATTATATGCTCACATGACATTTGATCCTGTGATTTCAGGGAGTGAAGCTATCTGCTCTAAAATACAAGGTAACTCACTATTTGAGGTCCAGAATTTCTTTAGGAATTATTCAATTCTTCATTCTTTCTCCTCAAACACTATATACTACTCTAAACAAGCTTATAGGCCACCAGAGATCTCTCATACATTCTACCACTACTCTTGATGTTTTAAGTAACAGCATGCAAGGACCAAGTAGCCAGGCACTTCACAGTTGGATCCGCCACACAGCCCCAGAGGGGTCATCTTCCAGAATAGATTTTAGGAGTCTGTATTTTTGTTCCCTTTAATTTAATCTCTAAAGATTGTGAAGTGGTATTCTTCATTTCCCTGATTTGTGGTATGAGTATAGAGGAGGTTAAATCAGTTATTTGGTTCTCTGCAGAACAACACTAAGATTTGCGTGTTTTGGTTAACAGCTCACATCTGTGAGCCTAAAGAGTAGAAGACAGAAGCAACACCTAAAAGAGAGACAAAGTTTGCCTTCTGTGCTGCCAAGAGGCAGTTCTGAACTGAGTATCTTGAATTCAAATCACAGACATTTCCATTTCAGACTTCCCACCCTATTACATGGTATTATGTTGAGCATTTACTTTTAAATCTGCAGCGAGGTAAGACTCTGGCAGGCAGTGTAGAAGTTGTACATGCAAACAGTCCTTGCTCACAGATATCCCCATGTCCAACTGCAAAGACAGAGATAGCACTGTAAAATCCACTTTGGAAGTGTGGCAGCAAGACAACTCCCTATGATGGGGCATCCCACTTTCTTGCTAGAGTCATTCCCAGAGCTTTCTGGTATTTTCCTTCAGGGTCAGTAGCCTATGCACAAAGCTCGACAACACCACCGGGACAGCAAGCTTCTGCAGATGGTGAAAAAAGTCTCAGAGCTCTGCCATAGCTCTGAAAGAGGGAGTAGCTCTTTTCTGCTTAGAGAAAGCTTCAGATGAGCTTTAAGGAAAATTCTGCAACATGAAAAGTGATACATGCAAAATACATTTCCAAACAAGGTCAATTTTGCCTGAAGGATTATGGCTGGGCTTACTTTCCTTAACTTCTGGCATATGAAAATGTACCTCTCTAACACATTTACCACAGACTAACCACCGGCAGATACAGGACACTACCTGGGACCTGGGCACCCAAGACACAAGGCGTGCAGAGCAGAGAAAGCAGTCAAAAAAACCTGAAACTAAGTACTCTTCAAGAACTTGTTATTAACTTTGTTTCTATGCGGGTTTTAGATGTAACCACAATGGTGACGCTCTGGTGCCAGGGCAACGGGCATCTTCCTACAAAGGAGAAAAGACTTCTTAGTCTGAAATGAATGGCTACAAGAGTAGGTGTGGGTCACTAAAGCTGTTGATGTGGCAGAAAATGTTGGTTTTCAGCAGCTGTCCAGGACATCTGCTAATGACTTTCCTTCATTTAAAGGCAATCCTAGCTAGTGCTGAGAAATCTAAGCTCACAGAGAAACCACACCCTACACACCCACCCAGAGCCAGAAGTGATACATCTCGTAAGAAAAAAGACAGTGTGCTGCCAACAATACACTACCTCTCAACTGAAAGAAGAGAACAATTAAACACTTTATTGAAAGGGGAATATTTTTCTCTCGTGCCTCAAACCATGAAAGTGCATGTCTTCCCCAGAGTTGCTGCACAGTTGAAATGGGAATAATTCCTCGCCTGCCTGATTATTTTCGAGATAGGGATGAAACTACCTTAGGATCATTTAAAAAATATTGAAAGCGTACTACAATCAAATGGTTTGAACTTCCACCACACATCACTTGCAGCTCATAATGCTAATGTTAAATTCTGGAGACATGAGTCTGTCTACAAATTAATGGAAAATGTGAATTAATATTTTCTTCCAGCTAATTGCCCAACTCATACATTGCACAGTGCAGCCAAGCACCTTTTATCTTGAAAACTCTCTTGCACACGTTTTAAATCACTTTTTCTCATTTGCGAAAAAAAAAAAAAAAAAAAAAAAATTAGAATTACAGGACATATTTAACTTTAAGTCTGAAACACCAGTCAAATCTCCCCCAAACCGTTACCTGTATATTCTATGGTTAATTTTTTTAAAAGCATTAGGTTAAAAGTACTGTAAGTTACTATAAGTGATGATGAATTGAGTTGTACATTAATGAATTTCTTTTTAACAGAGGAGAAAAATACAGACAAAGAGAAACTTCTACCATTTGAATATTAACAATGTTTATAAGATTTTTATGATTCATTCTTACACATGAGGATGATATCCAATATGCTGGAATTTGTGGTTAAATATGCTTATCAAAGAACAAGCTATAACATTTTTTAAAAAAGAAATATAACTCCTGTTTCAAAATGCACCACCAGAAAGATGGAGACAGACTGATTCAGTAGCATATGGAAGCAAAAAAAAAAATCTGAAATGAATACTTTGATTTCAGGAAAAAAAAAAAAGAAAATCATCCAATTTTGAGTCCTTTCACTTCCTCTTAGAAATACTGAAAAGTTTGAATTTTGTAAAACCATGAGCATTACCAAGGTCTGCAGATTAAAAAAATGCAAGCAATTAACTGTATCAGAAACGCTGCTCAGTAAAAGATTCAGTAAAGAAGGTACTTTATTTAATCACTTCCCAGATGGAGACCCCATAGCACACTTCTGTACAGTAACATGCAGAGTCTAACATAAAATGGCAATTTAAAAGTTGATTACCAGTTTTACCATCCTAAATGTCAAAGCCATATCTGACCAGAAAGAAAAACTATGTAAAATTACGTCTGCACTCTATCTAGAGCATGCAAACCAGATCACTTCACATTGCCTCAGTCACTTGCTACACCTTCTTTATTAGTCCAACTAATGTTTCTAACTTGTGTAGTGCTTCAGGATAGTTTGATGATTTTCCTATAAATATCCTACTGGAGAGGAGCTCATTATTCCTTTAATATACACAGTTTTGGCTAACCTAACCATATGAAGTATAGAAAATACTCAACCATGCATTAGTGACAAGGCTTGTGAACCAAACCTGTGACCTATATGGCCCATAAAGAAAAAAAGAAAGAAAAAAAATTACAACAAACCAACCCCCAACTCATTTCTAATGAGACTCGGCACTTCTGGGCAAACTTGTGTGTGAGGTTTTGAAGCTGTACTGCAACAGAATCAACTCCAGCTATGTCCCTCTGCTTTTCTAAAAATAAAAAAGGTTTAAAACCACAGTTACGTATTTCCTCATTTTAGTAACAGAGGGGAAAGAATAACATTCTCAGAAAAATTTTGAAAACAAACACCTCTAAAAGGCTCTGTAGTCACAGAAGAAGAAGCATCTCACAACATCTCACATTCTGTGGTGCTGGAGATAGCTATAGCTTCTAGTCAGGTGCAGTTTCCAGGTTCCCCCACTGAGGAGCCTGTGAACAAATTCCCAGTTCCACAAGAAGCTGAACAAGACAGCTCAGCCCCTTACCAAGCAAAGAGCCACCCTGGGAACACAAACTACATATGCAAGGGATGGATCACACCTCGTCAGTTGGTACTGAATTGACTTTAAAACCTGGCCCACAGTAAGTCACACAGATTATCACAGAATTCTTACTCATTGTTAGGGAAGCAAGATCAGGAATCAGTTATATCATTATGTAACACAAAAGTAACTCATTTTATATGGGATGTCTTCTCATCAGTTATTTCCCTATGGCTCTAAACCTTGAAATTTCATTATAAGAAATTAGGAGGTTCTACTCTACAATAATTCACCTGTATAAAATAAATAGATCTCTAAGAGATTACTATGATTTAAATAAGATAAGATACAATTGTAGATATAAATGCAGTCCTTTCATGTCTTCTATTTTATTACCAATAAAGTAGCACAGATTCAATTATGATAATACCTGTATGATATCTAATCAAACCATTTACAAGCCAGTCAATCAGCATACAACCCATACTAAGTACAAACTGTGACAGTGACTAGATGTGTCTGTGTTCTGGGTGTTTCCTAGTTTTCTTTTACATAGTAGTAAATTCAATTCACACTCCTATGCCTCACCTGTAAAATTTTTTTTGAATACTCTTCAAGAAAAGGTGACAGCTAAAATGCAGTTCAACCCTCTGCTAGTCCATTCTGAAATGCATTATTTGAGCATACAGAATTTCACAAAGGTTTGTGGAAACCCCTCACACCCTAAAGAGTTGTGTGCCTTCTCCCTGGGTTGAAAGTGTTTGAATTCTGACATTAGCAAGACAGACACGATTGAAATAACTTCCCTATATGATTACCAAAAAGTACTTTTTAATTTCCTGGTATCTTTAAGTCTTTTTTTTTTAATAAAGTGGTTTTTTTTTAGGCTAGCCTAAGTCCTTCTGATATGCGGAGAAAGCATTCAATCAGTATACAAACTTCCAAGATCTCTGCTGCTCAATGCACTCATGCTGAAACAATTCCATAATAAAGAAAACTTTCATTATTTATGAAAATGTAGTATCAGATGTATTAAAAAGAAAACAAACAAAAAAAAAGGCTATAAAAAAGTAATTTTTGTTCACTAAAGGTAGAATAGATACCCTTAGGTGAAGAGAAACCTAATTTAAATTACTTTTGTCTTTCAGTATTTGTAAATTAAATTATACTGAACTGTCCAATTCGGGGAAAATTGGATTTTGTTTAATCAGTCTTGTCTTAACTATGCCAGTTTCACTTTCTCAAGTCTCTGTAAAAGCACATCCCCTGGGGAAGCTGAACAAGGTTTGATGCCTGAACGGAAGGTAGGAAGGCTTAACAAACTTAATTCACTAGATTTTTCAACTGGGCGACAAATATTGGGTTTTAAAGTGCACATGGGGCTGAAGACGGATGTAGGACATGGGCACACAACTTTAGCTTGAGAAAGGTTCTGTGGTAGAAAAAGTGCTCGTCAGAGAACCTCAGGCCCGGGGGACAACGGGCCCTGAAAAGCCATTACACACACGGGCGTGCCAGCAGGTAAGAAGTTCTGCAGCTGAACGGGTTGGTAGAAGAAATCTGCTTATGTCAGATTACTTCAGCAGCAAAAATCACCACGGCAAAACTGGAGCAAAACATTCCCACAGCCTTCCCGCACCGCGGGGTCCCCGGGACGGCGGGAGCTGCCGTGTGCCGGCCCCACGCCGAGCACAGCGCCGAGGAAACGCGCCTTAACAGAAGCCGAGACCTGACAGCTGCGGCCGCTGCTGCGAGGCCCCGCCGCCACACGCCGCCCCGCGCCCGGACGCCTTCGCGCGACCCGGACGGCGGAGCGCTCTCTCGAGCCCTCGGCAGGCGCGGCGGCGGCGGGACCTTCCGCTCCTCGATTTCAAAGCGAGCCCCGACTGAGCAGCGGCGCGGGGGCCGGCGGGAAGGGCAGAGCGGCGGCCGGGCCCGCGCCTCAGCCCTGCGGCGGCGGCGGCGGCGCGCACTCACCTCCGCTCCGCAGCGCGCGGGCGGCTCTGGNAAAAGTGCTCGTCAGAGAACCTCAGGCCCGGGGGACAACGGGCCCTGAAAAGCCATTACACACACGGGCGTGCCAGCAGGTAAGAAGTTCTGCAGCTGAACGGGTTGGTAGAAGAAATCTGCTTATGTCAGATTACTTCAGCAGCAAAAATCACCACGGCAAAACTGGAGCAAAACATTCCCACAGCCTTCCCGCACCGCGGGGTCCCCGGGACGGCGGGAGCTGCCGTGTGCCGGCCCCACGCCGAGCACAGCGCCGAGGAAACGCGCCTTAACAGAAGCCGAGACCTGACAGCTGCGGCCGCTGCTGCGAGGCCCCGCCGCCACACGCCGCCCCGCGCCCGGACGCCTTCGCGCGACCCGGACGGCGGAGCGCTCTCTCGAGCCCTCGGCAGGCGCGGCGGCGGCGGGACCTTCCGCTCCTCGATTTCAAAGCGAGCCCCGACTGAGCAGCGGCGCGGGGGCCGGCGGGAAGGGCAGAGCGGCGGCCGGGCCCGCGCCTCAGCCCTGCGGCGGCGGCGGCGGCGCGCACTCACCTCCGCTCCGCAGCGCGCGGGCGGCTCTGGGCGCCGCCATGCTGCCCACGTGAGGCGGTCACGTGGCAGTGTGTGGCGGCGGGCCGGGAGCGCCCCCCTTCTGCCCTCGGGCCGCCGAGCGCGGTGTGAGGGCGGCGGGCGGGATCCGCCCTGCCGGGGCCGCCCGCACCGCGCCGCGCCTGCACCGCGCCCGTCCGCCAGCGGCTCCCCGGTGCCCGGCGGCGCCGCTCACTGCCCTGCTGTACGGCCCCATCCTGCTCAGTTCGACAACATTCCTGGCGGGATTGGTGACTGCTCCTTCCGCCAGCGGGAGACGTGGCAGTGAGGCAGAACTGCCGAAAGTGGGACTCGGAGCTTTATATTGAGCAACCATACTATTCCATGCATGCTGAAGCTACCTCATAATTTCTTGCCATTAAAAAATAAAACCCAACCAAGCAAGCAAGCAAACACCACCACCCTCCCATCAACTTGTACTTTTGTGAATAAAATATGAACTACTCGTTATGAACTAATTAATGCAAAGGAGTATCTCGAAGGCAGGTGCCGAGAGAATGGTGCCAGACCTTTTTCAGTGGTGTCAAGTGACCGGATGAGGAGCAATGGCCATAACTAAAACAAGTTTCATCTCAACATGAGGAAGAGCTTTATATTGAGGGTGGCAGAACACTGGAGCAGGCTGCCCAGAGAAGGGCTGGAGTCTTCCTCTCCGGAGACATTCAAAGCCCACCTGCATGCATTCCAAAATATAGAAGTAATACAAGTAATCCTTTCTTACATCCTCACACACATGTAGCGATTTCATGATCTTTGTGTCCTTGCATACATTCATGTGTACATACACAGTGGTAACCTGTGGGATAAGTAAGTAAATTGTCAAATGAGAACTGAGGCTATTTATCTCCAGATTTATTTACATCTTGGTACAGCCAATAGTAGTTTTTAACTTCCCATGTACAAGTTTTATGATTTAGTTAAGAATAGACTCAGAGCCCAAGGATGGGAATGCTGAGCATATTACACCAAGCATTTCTGATTTTCACGAGCGAATTCCAAGCATTCTCTGATTAAAAAAAAAAAGTGCTGTAATCCTCTTAAACTTTGATAGTAAAAGTGCATCTCCTAATCAGCTGCCATAGCACGATAGGCAGCCTATCATATAGCTTATATCCAGACTACATAGTAGTTTAAAGATCAATACAATACCTTGCACTGCCTCCAAAAAATAAAACATTCCACTTCTTATAGCCACATTCTGCATGAACTGACATGTTTCATCATCATTATTCAGTGCGGGGAGAATGATAAGATTTTCACAGAAATAAAGATGTGTAAAAAATACAGAGAAAGCATTGCTAAGCTGATAGGTTACACCTCGTGAGCACCATTACCAACTGCTCATTGGTGAGAGCTATGCACAGATTTCATTTGAAGGGCTGAAATGTGCACGTCTTCACTTTGTTCCTAATGCTACAACATAGTATGGTCTTTCAGGAGTGTGAATTGCATTAGGTATCGTTTTATCCTCTTTTGTATCTTGGCAAGGCTTTAGGAACCCAGACACTGAGCCACTAGTTCTGTAACATCAATGTGCAGTGTAAAGCCACCACAGATTCTGCTGCTCGGCTGAAGCAACTATATATACTCTTGAGGGAGTGTGCCTGTGCGTGCTTAAAGAGAACAGCACACTTCACTTGAAAGTATCCATGCATGATGAGTAATTTGCCACATTTTCCTCAACAGTCACTAAAGGAGAGAAACAGAGCTCTAAGGTAGCGTAGTCTCACCTTTCATATTTGAGTCAGCAGGTACTTCCTACTCAGTGGAATGAGGCCACTGTTAGAGAAAATGAAGTGAATGCTTGGCTTTTGTCTGCACCTGTAAGCCCTAAATTCCTTATTGTAACAACTTGAAAATTGGTTGATGGCATAACAAAATGGAGGCAATTCTAGTTATGTTGCTACCACCTTTGTAATTACCTTGTCCTTAAGTGTCACACTATTTCACAAATACTTCTAGGTACTGACTAGTGGTTAGATTGGACCAATTATTTTTGCATGCCAGAAAACAAGAGGGAATCGATCAAATTACGATCAATTACAGTTCAAGCGACCTGTGTAATTTTTGCAATCTTTGGATGCATCTTAAACCTAACAACAGTCATTATTCAGTAGTCTCTAATTTATGCTTAGATGCAGGTTTTCTCCTTTTGCTAAGAAATACAAACAACAGATATAGTTTTTAGGATCTTTATAGAAGTTAAATGGGGGTGAAAATCTCCAAAAAGAGAGACACACCAGATCTTAACACAGCAAACCTGAAAAAAACATACTTCACTGTGTTCAAGTTGTCACCAAAAGTAAATACATCACTTTCTTCTTCCTGTGTATAATTGTTTTTTGGTTACAATTGACAAATCCCCTGATATGTTTAAGATGGCCAGTGTTGTCTCAAGATGTCCTGAGTGTCAGGTTGAGAGGCAGTTTTGGAGAAATCACTTTTTAGCCCAGGGTTTATTCAACATGTCTGTGTGAAAGACCCTCCTTGAAGAATGTTTCACATCCCATCTCACTTATATTGGTTCTGTGCTGTCAAAGCCACGAAGCACTAAATGTAAAATCTCAACTTTATTTCCTCCCAAAATTTGCCAGGCTGATATTAAAATAAGCAAAAGTGTGCTAAAGAAGACATAAAGCTGGTTTTTTACATGCAAGTTTCAAAGCAGCGTGTAATGGCCTGTAAGACAAGAGTTGTATCTTATGCACACACAGAACCTTTTACAGAGCAATATGGAAACACCCTTCTAGTTTAAGTATAGCAGCTGAGGTTAGGCTTAGACTTTCCTATCTAAGATTGTCTTAAAAGATGATTTAGTTCCACAGCAGCTTTTGCTGATGAGACTGATGCTGTTTGGGTCCTGCTCTAATCACAAATAGGTGTTCTTTTTTTCAGCACTGATGTTCACCTGATCCAGGGTGAGAGAGTTTGGAGCCCTGAACTTGCAAAAACCCAGGAATCTCCTACATCAGTGATATAAAATATATATAACCAGGTAAAGCTACACCAAATAGAACTTACATTACACCTTGAGGGAAAGAAACCCAACATATTTACAGGTCCCCATCATATTAAATTCATTCTAGGCAAAGATTTTCTCTTTTCTATGAAACTATGAAGTTTTAAAACATGAACACCCCATATAGCTCAGAGAAAAGCCTAACTGAAAGAAAGGAAAGCATCTAAAAATAGCAGCTATTGAACATGGAACACTTCCCTTATTGTCGTACCCTTTAGAAACAAAAAAAGGGATGTCAAGCTCTTCCCATTGATCTAGATTTTCTTTATGTTTTATCTCTTCAGCTCAAACTGTGCAACAACCACAAGTGGAGAACATACCTCCTGTGTGAGAAATGTTTGCAGCATTACATGTTCTTTATTTACTAAAGAAAGAAGCTAGTGCTACTCTTAGAAAAAAAAAAAAAAACCCAACAGTGCACAGTACTGCTCCTCCTATATAGATTTTTTTGCAAAGACAAAGAGGAAATTCTGAATCCTCTTCCCAAGGCTTTGTCTTCATTGTGTCATTACCTGAGATTCCTCCAGTTTGTGGTGGGAGCCTTATATCTGAAATGACCTTTGAAGAGCCAAAGTGGGACATTTTTCCAACCTTTTCTCTCTGCCTCAGGTCTGCAGAATGAAAAATATTTTGAACATGGAAATCTGAAAACTGTTAGATTAATGATCCCTTGTATGCTAGCTTGTACCATTCTGGATCTAAAAGGAAGCTCAGACCCACAGTGTGTAATCTTGATTCTTGTGATATGTATTACTGAAGGCTTTAGTGCAAGGAACAAAGAACCTGGTAAGCATGTATTCGAATGAGTAGCTATGACTAGAAATTGATAGTTGTATTATTTTTATTTTTACATTGTAAAAAAAATGAGCAATAGTGAGGCAACCTCATTCCTACAAATTTCCCACCAGTCATAAGCCAGTATGATGGCAGAGAGCATGCCCTGCCTGAGCTCAGCTTGCATCTATTTGTATTGCTTTGTGTAATAGCCTCCCATTTTTACTGGCTGCACTAAATTTTTAGCCTCACAATACCAAATATTGTCACTGGTGTGGTTAACTGCCTTTTGTAAATGGAATGTTTTAATAGAAAGAACCCAGGGTTAGATTGAAATCTTTCTGATCATTGGAGAAAAGAGCTAGCAGTGTAAACCAGCTGAAACTACTGAAAATCATGAATGACAGCATGGGGAAAAATATTTCCGAAGACTTTAGGCTGGGGTTTTTGTTTGTTTGTTTTATCCAGAAAACTGAAATATCTGCAACATATACTTGCTTATGAGATACAAATGTTAGTATTTTACTATGTTGTCTTTTTTTCAACTTCAAGTACAAATTATCCTAGCAAGCAATGTTTCACAACGCAGTAGCATTACAGAATAATTTTCAGTTTGAAAGCTGAAACTCCAAGGTTTTATATGATAGGCTTACCAAGGTAACAGGTAAATCTAGTTCTAAGAGTTTGATACTGAAGAAAGCAGGTCAGAACTGACACTGAGGAAAGGTAAAATGGCAAAATATGCAACATAAGATTTTCAAGCTTCCTAGTGTCTGACAGTCATAAAATATGATAAAGGAGAAGCATAAAGAACAACAAAGTCTCAGTGAGAGACAAAAAAAGGAATTGAAAAAAATCTATATAAGCACACACAAATCCTTCATACAGACATTATGGGCTGCTTACCCTCCTGCTGACACTGCAGAGAGAGACAATAGGTCAGTCTTGAATTGCCTAAACCGCCACATAGCAGCTTTGTGTGTTGGTTCGTAGGAGGCAGAGGCATTTGCTGCCCAAGACACTCCTTCAGCAACACAGACCTTTATTCCCCCAACTACAGCAGTTAGTGTCCTTCAAATCCTGCAGCTTCTGGTACTTTGCTTTCTCAGTTCTGAAGCTATAGGTATTCTGCTGTATTTCTTGAGATTATTAGTTGTTGAACAAGAAGTTGTTTCCTGGTATCTGCAGTAGGTAACTTTTATGTTTCAAAATACCTGAAAGGGAACAGTTTGACCCAGGTTTCTGAACATAAAACACTTTTCAGAGCTTTATTTACCTGCTAGGACAAAATCTTGTATTAGCACCATTGACAATATCTTTACACTGGAAGAAAACTTGTGTCTGTCAGTTGAACTAAACTCACTATTTTACTGAATTGTTTTGAATTCACTGTTGACGTGGCTGGATTTGTAAGTGATGGAAGGGCAAGCCAGCATCCTGATGCTAGAAGCATCTACAATGAAAAACTTTATAAATATACTCAGAGATCTTATGTACATTCTGAATATTCAAATGTAAAAAACTCTCTAAAATGCTTTGTCAGTATGTTTGGCAAAGTTTCACTTGAAATTTGAGTGAACTGACTGAAGAATCTGGATTTTATCAAAATGCAGGAAAAAAAGTCACATAAACCTATTATTAATAAGACTATTATTAGTGTTTGCTTTAAGTTTCTGTTAACTAGTAATAACTGAAAAGAACAATAGCATCTTAAGAAACCTAGGAGAACAGATGAAGTATTTGAACAAAAATATTTTTAATCCAGGATTACTTCAGCATCATATTGTGTCCAGAATAAGAGAGTGCTCCAACAGCATTCAGCTTCAGCTATCCAATGCTCATACCCCCAACATCTAGTGAAAGAGTTGCTACTAAGCCTCAGTGTTAATTTGTCAGCTCACAAATCCACACAGTTGAACCACTCCAGTACCTACTTGCAATTCCAGACAGACAGCTGTTGGTAGTTCACAGATCTTCTCAGCACACAAAAGTCAAACAACACTAGTTGTGTACTACACCACCAAGTATTTGTTTAAATATAGCAGGAGGTCCCTGTCCTTAGTTATGTTAATACAGAAATACAAACATTACACAAAACTTTTAAACTTTCATAAGTGGTATTACACTTTTTTATTTCACAATATGACTCGGGGACCGGCTGGAGTTGCTGCTGTGTGTACTTCTGAGACAAGCATCCTGCAGTTCACTTGTAGGTGAAATTTGTTATCCTGTTGAAAATCATGAACAAAATATCCAGACTGGCAAGCTAGGACTTTGTCTAGGACTGTCTAGCTAGGGCTTTAGCAGCATCCTAAAATGTGGGTATTTATTCAATTATACCACAAATGCGTAGTCTTTAAAATGTTAGCTCAAACAGATGCACCCCACAAGCCTACTGAAGGAAACTGGCATATGCCCCTCAGCAGTGTCGGAAGAGCTGCTGTAATCTCCTAGCTGTCCAGCAAGATTGCCTCCTTCTCTTTGCCAAGGGAAAGGACAGTCCAGACAGTTAAGACCACTTCAAGCAAAGTCAGCAGGGCTACTTTAATTTGCTGATGAAGGTTGCTTCAGATATTTGGCTTAATTTACTGTAATAGATTAGGGTGTACTCACAAGGTCCTTCCTGGCAGCAGAGCTGCAGAAGCCATAATCTCCTGCAGGATGGAAAGATTCAAAGTTTCTAGGCCTCTAGGGAGCTGTTTATTCCTATTTTTCATGCCAAGAAGTTTTGCAGTTCACAGGCACATCCCAACACCTTAAGAATGTTCCCAAGACCATACTGGAATGAGACACCACTAAAGGAACTGGAAGCGCTAATTCAAACTCTTTCAACTGTGTCAACGTAAGAAGAAAAAAATTCTGATGCGTTATGAATAAATAAATCTGCCCTCATCACTGTGTGAGAGAAGTTTCACTATTTGTGAACAGCAAAAGGAAACAATGATTAAGGAAAGCAATTTTGTGCTTTTTGGCTCAGTAATTTCTAAGTGAACAACCAGCTCACTAGGCAGTGTTTCTTACTGCCAGTCCTACAGTTTCTTCAATAGCTTAAGCTCAGGGAGCGTTAGTGCAGGCTGCCCCAGAAGCACCAGAAATATCCTGGACCTCCGTACAGGAACCAAATTTAAGCACAGTTCTTCAGTTCAGCTTTCCCACTTCTGACTTATCATCAAGATCTGAATATGTTCAATAAAAACCCAAAACCATCCACAGAGAAAAACCAAACACCAAGTTCCCCCTCCTAACCTCAGCCTTAGTACTACTATCAGCAGAGATCTTTTAACAATTGTTACTAATGATTAATAGATTTGGATACTACAGTAGATGAAAGACATATCATAGAGCCAAGATATCGGAATCCAGAATTAAAATTTCTAAAAATAATTTAATAGGAAATACAAAAAATCCCACAGGTTCTAAACATTTAAAAATTATTTCACTTCTTCCACTTCACATCAGATAGTGGAGAACTGTCAACCTACAAGCTCCAGTTTTGAAAGCTGGACCTGAATCCCATTAGGACCATCAAGGATGGTTAATAAATTTCAATGATCCTTATTCAGACTAAATCCTGTAAAGTCTGAACTACCAGAAAAGATAACAATTTATTCCTTTGAGGGAGGACAGACAGGATATTTAAGAACTAACCTGATGTCTGAGAAGTAATGGATAGCAGAACAGAATCAAGGAACTATATAAAGGCAATTGCTTCCCACAGATTTATGTTTCTTTCACTAGTAGAAGGGCTTTTGGAGTCCTTGCAAAGTCTTAGCTGGCTCCCCAGCTGTGAGGTATCTTCCTGAAAATCATGAACCTGAAAACTTGGGGGTTTGAAAAAGAATGTCCTTGAGGCACTTGAGAGACTTAAACAGAATGCATCTGTTTGCTTCCAGCAGCAGGATCCACTTTTAGCAAAGGGTAGAGTCTGTACATGGGAAACATCTGAGAGACCACAGAACCAATCTTGTAACCTGCTCATGACATTAAACCTGCACAGGCCCTACACTGTACAGTAGGATCTACAGAGAACAGCCCAAGGAGAATCAAGTTAGAAGAAATTTGAGATTGCTTAGATTTATATATTAACTTGCTATTCAAGTATCTATTTAGTCTTGATCCAAACAGTAAAATACATACAATCGAAGTAACACTGTATCTGAGAATCTACATTGTTTATTTTATCAAGAAGTGCCCCCAAACCTAAAGTACAACATTTTTAAACCTACAACACAAAAATAGAAAATATTCAAAATGCACAGAAACACAAGTCACCTTTAATGTGATTAAAACGTCACATGAGATTTTTTTGCAGTTAAGTGGCAAGTGAGGATGTGCTTTACAACACTGTATAGATATCTGCAACTTTCCTGCACAGGTAGGATCCTCATGCTTGTGCAAGTCGTTCTAGGACTCTTCGGTAATCTGAAACAAGCTGTTGGAAGCTCTCTTCTACCTGTTCACGTTGCAAGTTTAGGTCTATTTGGTTCAACTGATTAGTCATCTCCTCTGGTCTTAGACACCTTCTCATCTTGGCAAGTTCTCTCTGTTTTTTCTAAGCAATCAAACAAACAGTAGTTTGAACACAGCCAGTAATTATCAAGAATATGCTATTTCATTATGGTGTTTCATTAAAATTTATTTCAGCATCTAGTTCTTTAAGATGTCCCTAATCTCAAGAGAAGCAGCAACCATGTTTGATTAGTACATTTGTTCTGTTAAAGGCTCATAGTTTCTGTATGAGCTAGTGAAGGGAGGAATGGTTTCAAATTTTGTTCCTTAACCAAAGGTCTAACAATACACCTACTATTGAAGATATATGGCAAGAAAAACTTTACTGTAGAAATCTGACCAGGATATTTAGTCCTACATTAATATTAATTACACTGGTGTCCCATTACACGGTTGTTCAGCCAACTAATTTCCCTATAACTAACTATCAAAAATTAATTTTAAGCCTCCAGTACACAGAAAAAATTTCACAAATTCTTAAAAATTATTCAAGTTACCAGGGACTAGCAGTAACAGCACTGAAAAGCAGTAAAATTATTTATAAGCATAAACATCTTCGTACAGGAAGATGATGAGTTGTCCTTGCTCTGTCACATGTGATTTTTACCTGTTTCTTAAAAACACCTCAAAATACTTTCGCATTTTCTTTACCCAGATATACTTTTATACAGCTGATACCTATTTCTGAACTACTTAGTTCTTCGGGTACTTTCCATTCTTCAGTCTTCTCTAGCTTTGTAAAAGCAGAATATCATTCAACATTTCATTTAAAAGAAAGTATTATGTATGCCTGGTATCTTACCAACAAATCTTTGCAACACCTATGGAATCAATGTATTAAAACAACAAAATTTCCCCAATTTGTTCTATTTCTAACAGTCTCAAATTCAAAGCCCTTTTGTGCTCTAATGTTACACTTATCTCTGAAAGAAATATTTGTTTTCTTTCTGCAATTGATGCTGAGAGTCAGGAGGGAGGAGTGGAGACTACAGTAAACTCTAAATGAGTAAGACCAGAAAAACTTTTATAATCTCTCAAAGATCCCACAGATAGGCAAAGTTCAGTTCAGAAAAGGAGGTTCTGTACTTAAGTCCTGATGAGGTGTTCAGGCACATTTCTCGCCAATAATCAAGAAAACCTTTCCTTGTTTAAAGGATGTGACAAGCAGCATAGATGTTGAAATTTTAGATTCACATTAGCTCTGTGCAGTCAAAATGAGTAAGATACTCAAAACCTATGATGAGCCACCCAAATGAAAATAGAGATGAGTACCTTCTGGCCAAGCTTCTGTCAGTAGAACAACTAAAACTTTACTCTAGAATTAATTCAAAGTCTGCCTAATTAACAGGAGTGCCTGTTTAAATTATAAACATTCGCTCTGAAAAAAGGGTGCCAGCTTTTAAATGCCCACTGCATCTGATACTGTGCCATTAGGCCATCTTTAGGTTCCAGATTCCTGCTAAAATGCAAACTCTCTTTGCATGTTTCGGACAACCAGTTGTTTCAATATCCATTTCTCCCTCAAATATACAACAAACATATCCACGTACACAAGACTTTGAAAACCGCCATCAGTAACATTTTACCTGGGCAGCTTCAAGAAGATTCTTTGGGAGCAAATTGTTGGGCTGGGCAGAAAAGCAAATTCAAGTAGCAAACAAACTATTACAATTATGAAAAGCAGTGCAGCAGTGGTATTTACTTTCAAGAGGGATGACGTGAAGAACAAAGACATGATCAAGGAGCTATGTCTACCAGCACAATCCACTAATAAAAAGCAGAGCTTGTCAGAAATGGAGAAGCCACAGTGAAACTGAAATTTCACAAGCTGCTCACCCTTTAAACTACCTTGGAGTGATGCCCTGTTAACCAATATACTAAATCTTGTATTTCTTGTATTAGTACTACTTATACAGAGAGCAACACATCCTGCTCCATCAGTCATCCCAACCTAGTGATGCCACATGCATAAAGGTCTCAGTATCTGTAGCAACCACCTCCTTGCTAATGGAATGACTTCAAGGGGAATAGATGTATTACATGTTTTTCCCCTTAGGTTTCTGCATATCGTTTTCTTCACTGCTACTGTTAGCCAGGATTCCATTCTAAGATGGAATACCATTTTTATTAAAATAAGGTAGTGTCAACTTAGAATTATTCTACATGTGTACAGCACTGTTCAAAGGAAGCTATCAGACAGTTTCTGTAATCAAATGATACCAGTATTAGAGTATGCAGTAATATTCCTGATTATCTGTTTTTTAAGTTTGGTTCCCTCCTCAAAATTACACTATAAAAGTTAGTTTCATTATATATCTGAAAACTTTTTGAGAATGACACTGTAACTAAAATTTACTGGAAATTGTTTAAAATGAGTATATGAGTAACCTATTTACTAGGTAGGACTACCACAAACAAGCTGACTATTTCAGAACGTGAAGTTTAAAATCAGGGAAAAAAGGTGTTGGCTACTTTAAGGATTCTTTGGAATCCACATTGGAATAACAAAAACCTAAAAATACAATGTTCTAAAGTAGCAATATTGCATATTTAGCAATACATAATCCATTCATTATCCATGCACTTATTGTGTGCAAAGACTGAAGTGGAAACACCTGCTAGAAGCACCAGAATTGAAGCTGCTTATGAACTCTTGGATTTCGCCTACAGGACCTCAGTGATGAGTGAGTGAATTGAAACCATGAAAAACAGTTACTGAAAAATCACCTCATTTATAGTGGACATTGAGTGAAATTTAGCAAATGAGACTAGACACTTGTAAAAGAGAGCCTGTTTTGATTAAAGTCCTGGCACTCAGTATGACACGAAGTTACCACCACATCAGATAGGTATTTAATACAATGCTGGTCTCTCATTTCTACTAACAGCCCCTGTAAGCCCAATGTGACTACAAGCAAAGTTTTGCTGTTTTGGTGTAATAGGGTAAATGCTGCTTTAGGAAGGTTTTCAAGCAGATCAAGGTACGCTTCATGCTCTGTGTACCTTTATATGCAGGATTTTGGTTTGTTTGGCAAGTACTGAATTGACAACAGTAGCTAACATGCTAGTTACAGCAATAAATCTAGATTTATTTGTGGCCTTTTTGACTCTTGATACAAAGACTGATGCCATTAGCAACTAAAATGTAACTGTAAATCTGTACCTCAAAAGGTCAGTTTATGCAACACAGACTAACCACATTGAAAACCCAGGATGCATAAATAATACTAACTAAGAAAATTACTTGGTACTATGTTTAATAGTTGCTTGAATTTTACTGCTGGTATTATTTTATACTCCATCTGCATGGAGTTAGTCCTATGTTGATGTGACTTGATTACTTCTAGCAAGCTGTTTTCTTAAGACCTCGCAAACAATTAGAACAGGAATCTAAACTACACCTAGTCTGCAGTGTAAACTTTACCTCTCTTCAAATTTCTGGCTTGTCTATTTAAGGTATGTTTTTAACCTTTTCAAGAAATTGACCACTTTCTCCCCTTAAACCTACTTGGGCATAATACCCCTTGTAGCTAGATAGCATAAGCTTAATAGCAACCTCCTGCTGAACTGGGCAGGAAACAGACAGGAGCCAAACACAGGATCCGCAGTGCTGCTATGTAGGAATGTCCTCTGCATCTGAATCTATGTCAGCTGAACACTGCATAACTAATAGTAGTTGATTGGCAACATAATTGGCATCAACTACATTTATGGAAATTAAAGTAAAATCAAGCATCATTAGCCTCGAAATAAATATTAAATGATACTTAAGTCATATACACCTTATAGGGCCCAATCAGTCTTCTTTTAACATCCAACCGATAGCTTCTGGACTGTTCTGCATCACCCATATTCGTTGCGCGCAATCGGAGAATTTCATAAACTCGTCTTGTGTGTTGCTAATGAACAGAAAGGAGAATAAAAACCACATCTGAATAAAGAGGTCACTCAACAAACTCCACATGGAGAAATACTGAAATATTAGAGTAATTCTTCATCTTATCAGAAGATAGGGGCATGGATAAATCTGTCCTCCTATCTGGTGGATTCAATGAATAAACTTTTTTTTTTTTCTTCAAAGCCATTTTCTTCCATGCACCCAGTGTCTGATCTCTCAACTGTTGCACCAGCTGTAGAGGTGCTTCAAGGAGTAGCTGTAAGTGGACAGCAGATAGCCCAGAAGCCAGAGTCCAAAAACACTTCTAAGAACAAGGACTGGAACTAGAGTGACATTAAGCAATACCAAGCAGTATCCACTTTACTAATTTTAACAATCCACATATACCTACTGCCCTTCACAAGGCCCCCGAAAGTTAGTACGAAGATGAAACAACAATATTTAAAGTTTCCTGTTTCCTAGGGAAGCATATTAATTAGTAAATGGAAAAACGGAAATACTTTTGGTATTAGGATCAGAAATTACAACATCTGGGGAGAAAATTATATTGCTACTAGATTAGTATTAACTTGCATCTGCATGAAAACAGAATTTAAGACCAAGTACTTTTTTTTTCTCAGGAGCAGAACAAAAATAAAGTTTTTGCTACACTATCACATGTAGTGTTTATATATTGTAAAAAGCCAAATGAAACTTATTTATCCTTTCAGATTTAAAATACAGCAGGCTGCAGATGTAGCTTGTTTACAAAAGCTATGCCATTTTCACGAACACATCTGAATACGGCTTCACACTGCCCATCCCTCAAGGTTTAAAGTTTAAAGGTTTCTTAAGTATATCACATTCAAATACATTTTTAATTAAGCAACTCTGCTATTTCACTACTGTACTCAAAGTGAGTATAATAAATTTACCGGCAAATTTAATAGTTCAATTTAACTCTGTAGTTCTCCAAGTGTTTAGAGTTGCATCAGTAAGTTGTTTGCCATTTTAGCATTCTGCATTCCCCCAGCAACTTATTTGCACAAATACTCTTGAAAGAAAACAAAATCATGTCAAATTCTATTGTAATAGAATTTGTAGGTTAAAGAGACATCTATCTAAAACCATGAGCCCTATATCTCCTGATACATCCTTAACAACTGTCAAAATAAGCCAGTGTGTAAATTCCATGTCTCTCTCTAAGTTTAAATTGTATCGTACTTGTTTGATAAGAATATGTCCAACTACATCTGTACTGATTTAATACCTTATTTATTTTCAATTTTT
>WAAE01003105.1:0-23284 GCA_013400495.1 Nicator chloris
TTAAATACAGCCTATGATTTGAATCTCTTTGTCTTTTAAATTACATCTCCTCTTTCCTCTTTTTCTAGTTTGTGGTAGGAAATATATCTGGACCTAACATAATTCTGCTACCCAGCATTTTCAGAGAAAGCGTGCTACAAAACCCATGAAATTTAATCTCGCATACAAAGCCCCATGCAGTGATCCTTTACTGCAGGTGACATTGAGCCTCACTGAGCCTCATTGAGCCTCCTCAATGGAGGCTGCCTACAGGCACCACTGCCCAAAGGAGGTGCCCAGACAATGGCTGTGGATCGCTGGGAAACAGGAGACACTGGGTTATAACTGATGGCTCAGGAGAACTTTACCCTGGGGAATTTGGGACCTTGTGCAGGGTAAGAGGGTTCTGCCATCTGCTGAGGGGGGAACTTAATAAGCAATGCCTCAATCCTGTTGGTTCAGCAAAGGAGATGTTAACCTTATGGATATAGAAATTTTTTGTTTTGTGAGAGATGGATATTAAAACTAATGTTTTGGGCTGAGGGTTGGATTGCAACTAGGTCTGAGATTTTTAATATGATGCCTAATAATTATGTGGTTAAATCCAATAATCTAGCCTGTAGTAACATTTTTTTTTTCCTCTCTTCCATGTCTCAGCTTCACTTGTCCATCCAAAGTTACTCTTCATCCCTCCCAATTCCCTTGGTGAGATGGTGGGCAGTGTAGGAGATTATTACATAATGATTTTTTCCTTCTTTTCTTGTTTCTTACTCATTTTCTTCCATTGGTCCTTGCTTCTTACTGCTCCTCTGCTCTGACATGGGACCTCCAGGGAATGTAGTCTCCCAGCAGGGTGCAATTTTTTCTCATGATTGTGTCTCCATCTGTTTCCCCACAACATCTCCTTCTACATGTCTCCTTTGTGCTTCCCCATGTGTGTCTACTGCCATGTCTGAAAATTGTTTGAGCAGAGGTGTCATGTGCTTCTCTGGCCAAAGATAGTTTTGGAATGCAATGTATCATTCCATCCATGTCAGGGATGGCTGCTTGAGGCACAGAGGAGGAAACAGCCTCCTCCCACACAGGGCACCTGGCAGCTCACTGCTGGCCAGACCCTGATAGCTATACCTAATAAATTTCACACCTTGCCTCTTCAGACACTCTCTGAATGTTTATCCATTACAAAGCCTACTTTGAACATCAACACAACTTTGGCATGAGAACATTAAAAACTTTGCCTTTTCATCTGGACAATAGGACTGACATTTTAGGACTGTGGGCATATGTTCATGAATACTTCATTCCTTCTCCTGCAAAGGTTATTCTTTTACACACTTCACACCTTGCAACTGTAAGCCACAAAAGAGAAAATGTTACAACACTCTGAACATCTACACATTAAAATCTCCACTACTAGGTGTTTTCTTCAATTTTTTTTGTAATTGTTTGCCTTGTCTATTTTTTCCCAGTATGTGAATCAGTAATTAAAAATATATGTTAATTGAAAGTAACCTAAATTCTAATATAGGTTGAGGCTTAACATTCAACAGACATTATGAATACAAACTAGAAATTAATATGGCTGTAAAAACAATTAACACAACATCAATATGTGGTGCCCTTCAGTGTCAAAGTTTTTATAAGCTTTCTATTTTGTCTTTTCCAACTCATCTTCAGTTTGGCTTTTCAGAAGTTACCTGATATTCTGACACATCCTTTATTCTAATATATACTGTTTACAAACCACCATCTATTATTTGAGAACTCAAAACTGTTTGCATTGATAACTTATGAAAGCATTGCTTTGAAATGCTTCACTCTTTTGTCAGAAAGACACTAATGTTTCTAAGTTAGCATAAGGGAGGAAAAAATAAAAAGAAAGGGAAAAGATGGTAAAACATGAGCTAAATTCATAGTGACTGTGCTAAAAAGTTCAAATTTTAAGCCAATTTAAAGTCACAAGTAAATGTTTCTTTTTGTTATACAGAAATATTCTTTCTGAGGGGCACTTATGCAACCGTTAAGAATTAATAAAATTCTTTTAAGTGTTTGACTATTACACCATTAGAGAGTGCAAAGACTGTCTCTAAAACAGAATAATCCAATCTAAAAATGGAAAAATGCAGACTGAACTTTGTGCATAGAGAAGTGGCCTACATGAAACATCCATTCCAGCTGGCCTAATTTTTGGCTGAAAAAGTTGCATTAATGAAATGCATTTCCCTAATGCTCAGGGTAATTCAAATCAAAGGATTAAAATTTACCATATCAAGCAGGACATTTAGGTAATTGGAGTCAGTGCTTCCTGTTCAACAGTAACTATCTTCAAAGGTACATTATAAGAATTAATAGATAATTTTTATACTATGTTTATTAAAGTGCTGGTGTCAAGGAACATCAGTTAGTGTTATCTTCCCTAAGTAAAGGGTTAAATTAAAATATACGTTACACCACATTTGCAGGAGATGATGTGAGGTTTTGCTCCTCAGGATTGCACTCATGGACAAACACTTACTGAATCTTTGTAAAATGACATCGTTTTCCTTCTGGCTCTAATTCCACGCTGCTATAAAAGAGCCAGGATATCAGAAAGGAAAAGCTGGTGCCACAAATCTCAGGCCACTTACTTGAGACAATTCTGGGCAGCCAAATAGGACCTTAAGCCAAGTGCAAATAAAAACAACACAAATTGCCTCCAGAATTTTTAGACATTAAGAGCCAGAAGACCTTACTATTTGCATGCTATATTCAGTTTGAAGACATCAGGGTTAGAGTGCTACGCTCTTTCCCAGGCAGATTACCAGTGAAATTATGGATTTTAAAAACAGTTACCTTTTGCTTTTCTGTCTGATTCTTAACACTGAAGAGTTACCATTAAAAATACTCCAGGAAAAGCCTTAGGCTATTTTTGGTAATTTTTAATAATTTCCTTTACCAGTATGTATTAACGAGCAAGTTGCAAACAAAATGAGTTTAGCTTTCTTTCAGTTAATAAACAAAGAAACCAAGTAGCATGACAGGTGTTCTTTATCATTTTGTTTTCATGAAATATTTAAAAGGAAGCAAAATTCACACAGTCCTTTATCTTTGCTGAAAACCTATCTGTAAACAAGACATATCTTGGTGTTATAACTTGGGTTATATTTTCAAATCAATCCTGTTCCCCCTGTGAATCACCAATATTATCATTTTGTGCCTCACCTCAAGGAATTTTCTGAAAACTCACTCAGCTATCCAAGTGCATAAATGTTTTGAAGTGCTATTAAAATATAAAAAAATAGAAAAAAATTGTTAGCAAGAATAATGAAATCTCTGGGGGTTTTCCTAAGATATGTGAGCATTCCCCATCATACACTTTAAGAGGATAGTAATCTCAAGCCTTTGCTTAGAATCCAAGCATGGGTATTGTACCTTCAATTGTGCAGTCAAATATTTTAACAGCAAAAGACAAAGATATTTTCAATCACAAACTGAGTATTTCATACCATCATGTATATCTAAATAAGCTAGATGAAATTCATCTGATGGAATCTAATTTTGTTCAGTGTTGCTAATTACTTTAAAACCTACAGTTTCTCTGCTTGAAAATATATTTTATCATTGTTTGAGGAATCACACCTTTGACTACAAAAACCACATTTTAGGATATCAAGGAGGTTTTTTGGGTTGCTTTGTTTGTTGAGATTTTTTAGAACAAAACGGAGAAGATGCAGTTTCATACTGATATTAAAGCAGAACTCTAATACATAGGCCCTAGATACATACATAGGTATTAAAACAGAATACATACAAAACAGAACCTTAATAGCTGGAAGATCCAAATCAGTGTTTGCACTGTGGCATGGAACTCTTTCCATGGCAGTTTCAGTGCTAAAATAGCTATTTTTCCATACTGAGCTCTCCCTGGAAAAAGCTCAGATGTCCACAATTTTGTTTTAAGCACACTTCACAAGCTGTCTGGGTCATAGGTTCGTGACTTGCATAAATTCCAGTTTTCCTTGTGGTGATTGCTCCAAGCAGACAGTGAAGGTCATTTGAAAGGGGAACTCTGGGTGTTTTCCAAGTTGTCCCACAGAAAGGCAGACAGTGTTTGTAGGAATTAATTTGCAGAAAGCAAATAAATGTTTTTCATTTTCCAGGGGCAATGGATGGCAAGGATAGCAATGTGTGTTTGGAGATCTAGCAAGCAGAATCTAAAAATATTTAAAAGTGACTAATATTTCATTACTGAAGCACTCTGCAAGAAACAAGTGACATTCCTCAGCCCCAGAGTATTGTGGTCTAAATAAGTAAAGCAGTCAAAGGGAGTAAGTAAAGTAATTCTATAATTCTTGCTTTAGATACTAGGAGTTAGAGTTCACAAAGATCACAAGTAACCTGTCCAAGCTCAAATAAAACTTGTTTGGCAAAGACAGAGACTGGACATAGTTTTCATATTCCTGGTCCAATCCTTAAAAAATATAGTCACCATAACTTCTAAAATACAAGCCCATTGTAGCTGGTTTTTTGCTTTGGTTTTTTTCCTACAGGTAAAATATCTCAAAATTTTCTTGACTTTTACATGATGTAAAATAATTTACTGTTTATTACCATAATCAAAAATTGAAATCTACGAGAAACAAAATAATTGGGGGTCTCCATGGCTGTCTACAATTTAGGCTGCTGGAAAAAAACCTCAAGAAATCTGTGTGAGCTTTACTCTGCTGGTTAAACTGAAACAGAGAAACAGACCCAGCTGGTCCTTCTGAGGAGGCACCCCCAACAAAGGGACCACCAGGCTTTTACCCCCTCACAGTCCAAACTGCATGCAAGTCTCGCTCTTCCTCCTAATCCTCTGCTCCTGCATTTCTCTCAACATCCATTGACCTGGCTGGTGCCAGCAGTTTTTGTCCCCTTTATAATCCACAAGGCTGTTAGTTCACAGCTCCTGCTGTATCCCCCTGCATCCATCCACCACCCATCTTCATGCCTTGTGTTAACCAAAGGTTGGCAGTTCATGGCCTCTTGTCTTGAGCTGCCATCCAGAGCTCAAGCTGCAGCTTGCCTGCACCAGATGTACTCCTCAACACAGGTTCATGAGCTGGGACAAGGGCAGAGAGGCCCCACTCACCGATTATCATCATGGGCCAAACAGACTCGGCTTAGGGAAATTAGTTGAATTGTTACCAATCAAAGTCAGAACAGAATATTAAGAAGAAAAACAAATCCCAGAAAACATCTTTCTCCACCCCTCTCTCCTTCCCTAGATTAATTTTATTCCCAATTCTTTACCTGCTCCCCTCACAGCAGCACATAGAAACAGGGAATGGGGGATATAGTCAGTTTTTCACAAGTTTCTTCTACTACTTCTTCCTGAGGGAGAAGAGTTCTTCCCCTATGCCAGCATATGGTCAGTCCTACACAAACTGCTTCAGTGTGAGTCCCTCCCATGGACTGTGGTTCTTCACAAATAGCTGCAGCATGAGAACCTCCCACAGAACGCAGTCCTTCAAGATAAAGCTCCGGTACAGGTACCCTGTGGTATCACAAGTCCTGCCAACACACCTGCTTTAGCATGGGCTCCTCTTTCCACAGGTTCGCAGGTCCCTGCCAGGACCCTGCTCCACAGGGGCTTCCATGGAGTCCTCCTTCTGGGCATCCACCTCCACCTCCACGGGCTGCAGGTGAATATTTTGTCCTCTGTGGACTTCTATGGGTTGTAAGGGCACAGCTGCTTCACCATGGTATTATTAACCACAGGCTGCAGAGGATTCTCTGCTTCTGGCTCCTGGAGCAGCTCCTCACTCTCCTTCTGCACTGACCTGGATGTCTGCAGAGCTGTTTCACTTACCTATTCCCACTCCTCTCTTTGGCCACAATTACGTCTGCACAATAACTTTTTGTTTTCTTCTTAAATATGTTGTCACAGACACATTGCAACCATAACTTATGGCCTTGGCCTTGGCCAGCAGTGGATTTGTCTTGGAGCTGTCTGGCACTAGCTCCTTCAGACACAGGGGAAGCTTCTAGAGCTTCTCAGATAACCCGCCTTTATTGACCCCTCAAACACAATAGTCAATATAATTTTCATTTCAGGGTATAAAGATAATCTTGCAGAACTAAAAAATAAATTATTCTGTAAGTACAATTTTGCCCTTTTTTACCCAGACACTTTTCATTTCTCATAACAGACTCTAGGAAGGCCATAATACTATTGACTGAATTTAATATTGCCTAGGCCTGAGATGAGAGGAGCACAGGCTGCCCTCTCCATTCCTTCACGGTATGGCACATCACACCATGTGTCTTGTTAATAACTCACAGATTCAATCTATTGCAGAGGTTTGCAAGACCCCTTCAAACTACTTCACATTTTCTTTTGTCCGCCTCTTATCCATGAATGATGGACAGTGAATAACTAAGGCTTCTACTGAAACTGAAAAAGACCCAAAAAATTCTCTGTTTAAGTCTATTCAGCAGTATAGTGGATATAACTCTGGACTAATTTGAATAAAATAAATTTAAAAGCAGAGATACTCAGGTACTACTTGAAAAATCATACTACTCCAAATGATCATATTTATTTATATATTCTGAGTTTAGACTTACCCTAATAGGCTTTTCTAGGTTCATTTAAAGTATTTTGGAAGCAACGTGGCAAAGTCACAATGTTGGTTGGATTGCAGAGCTTATGGGCTTGTAATAGAAATCTTGCTGTGATTTCTTCACACCAGAGTCTGCATGATGCCTTCAGTGATCTGTAGTAACATTGATCTTATTCTGTGGGTTTCTTGTTTCTGCCACCCTGTCCACATAAACACAGAATTAAATCTTTAGATTGATATTAATAATGAAACAGCAGAACAGTGGAGGAAAGGAGTATTCTCTAGACACAGTGTCCCTTGCCAACACTAGGTAGGATGAAATATGATCAAAGTGTAAATATAAAAGAGAACAATAATCACATAGTGAACATTGTTTCCCACTAATTACAAGCATAAGCAATCTGTGATGTACCAGGATAGAAAAATGTCTTCTATGGGAAGTGTATACTTGTTAGCAAGCAAGCATTAACCCAGCATAATGAGTCTTGCTAAAGCTGTTCCTAGAAGCCCCATGCTGTTATCCATATGCTGGATGCCTCCAATAAAAATGTTGACTGTGAACCTACTGTTCCAGGAACCTTTGGATTTTATAGTTTTCTTAGTTATAAAGCACCATTTAGCCTCACTATAGAATTTTCTGAAGCAGACACAAGAGAACAAGAAACTAAGAGTTAAGTCTTAGTGTAATTTTCATGAACATACATTCAAAATCTTTTCATTGACTTCATTAGGCTTCTCTTGGCTAAACTCGAAATTATATTAGCATCTTTACAGACACAGCAATTACTCGTATCTGCAGCACAGATCTTGGGGACAGAAAGTAAGATTTACCTCTAGAACACCCCGCTGTCAGCAAAGCTTTGGGTAAATGATACCTGTCAAGTCAGTGGGCTCTATGCCAGTGGTTTTAGGGGAGCCAGATTTTTACTTCTGAACTGTATTAATTACTAACATAATTTTAGTTTGAAAATGAGTAAGACTTTATCCCATTTAAATGTTATTATTTTGAAAATGGGATTCTTAATTGCCAGGTCACATTTTAATATTTCTCTCCATTTCACTAAACATTATTCTTACAGTGTAAATAAGATTTTTTGCTCTTTATACCTTTCAGGTGCCATTTTTCTTTTACCTTCTCTAATCATCATCTATCATAAGTGCATATATTTACTTTTGTAATCTTTCCCTGTTAGTCAACACCTCTTTCCCTCACACACACCATCAGTTTTATTCTGAACTTCCTGCAGAGTTAAAATGTGTCAATAATAGATTTACCTGTAATGTAATTTTTTTCTTGAAATCAAACTCTTTGTCACCCTGATCTCTATTCTACAGTCATAGGATGCACTGTGTTAATCTTCTTTTAGCTATTTTTTCCTTTTATCTTTTGATGGTGCTTTTTTCCCAGAAATATGAGTTTACAAGTTACCTTACTTTTGCCCTCATTCATTTGCTTTGCTTTTTCTCTCCCAACCTTTTTCCAGCATTTTGATGAATTTGCCGCACACATCCGCATTAAAAGCCTTCAGTATTTGAGACCAAACATATTTTGATTTCTGTGCACCCTTTTTTTTACTTTTACTTGTTTTCACTCAGATGTCTTTTTATCTATTTGGCAAAACTGAGACACAGGAAAAAATGGATAATAAAGCTGCTTGAGATGCAGAGAAGTAATTCATCTGCTGTAAAATGTTCTGATTTCTGGGTTTAATCTCAGTTTGAGTAGCATGACGACAGCATCCAGAGTTATGCAACAAATACACTCAGAGAGAGGTTGTGATATTTAGCAGGCTGCATATCCATAAGTGTTTGGTGTCTTTGTTGGATTAATCAAGTATTTTTAAACTGATCATGTGAGTATTTGTTGAGAGTAGTTTCTCTTTTCCTACACAAGTCCATGCGCCATGATTCTCAACTGTAAAACATTAACTAATTTATGAACAGATTTCATGATTTTAAGAGTCTATGGACTCCTTGTGGTACAATTTTTAGTTGGCCAATTGTCCAATACTGTTCTTTGAGAAATTATAAGTCAGAGAATAGAAGCCAGTAGCAAATAAATTTGTGTATCTGGAACTACAATAAGGATAAAAACATGCATAAAATACTCTGGTGATGTTGAAATGTTCATTAATGTTCATTTCCAGAAATATGACTACTCTTTAATTATCTAGAAAATATTAGCCAGACAAACATGTAAAATAAGAACACAAATTCAGCACTGTGTTTTCTGCTAATTAGGAATTTTGGTACTTATGAACTAGGTTCAGTTACTCGCTGCCCCTCTGAAAATATGCTTTAGTGGTGAGCTGAAGACTACAATGAGCATGAAAAAATATTATTTGTATACAGAAATATTCCTGTAAATTTTATCTTTATTTTTTCCCAGAAAGGCATGCAGGTTTGCACTGATTTCTTCATACAGAAACACTAATATCACCAGGCTGGACACAACACTGATTTCTATGATGCGATGCAATCTGTGAGAGTAAATGGTTTTATATCAAGTATAAATGAACATAATGCAGTTAGCAATTAGATTAAACTTTTTAGATTAAACTTTTCAAGACCGGCTGGTAACTTTGATACAGGAAAGTTGTGCCTAAAGTTTTAACAAGTATCTCCTGTTTCATGTGTTAGTTTAAATCTTGAGGGAATTTTAAATCTATTGTTTCGCAAAGGTTTTTTAGGGAGCAGTTGATTTACCCTGGTACAGTACAAAGTGTAACAACCTTTCTGGTTGAACATTCTGTCTAGTTGAATTACCAAGAGACAGATGTCTTGTGTCTATTTCCCTTGGCTTCTCACTCCAAGCATGCTGCTAAAACAGAATGCTTGTTTGCCTGGCAAGCCCCAGAGAGCCGTTGCTTTAGATTCACATGTCTGCTTAAAACTCCCCCTCATCTGCTTTCTGATCATGCAGATAAGCAGGGTTTTTGGTGGGTTTTTTTTTTTAAAACTCCCCCTTAAAAGCCAAACGGTGTGTTTTCCATCTAGATCCGTTAATAATCTACAAAATATTAGTTATTTTTGCTATCTAATACCACTTCAATCAGATTACATAGTGAAAAAATAATGTCTGCCAAAATTCTAGTCTTTCAAGTCTTCTTTAGGATCCAGGTGAGCCTCAAATTTAAAAGTATTTCACTGCTGACATTGCATAGCAGAAAAATACATCTCTTACAGGAAGCAATGAAGAAAAATTCCTCCAATGGCCTTCCTGACCACAAGATCCATCCAAGATTCAGGTTTATAAGATTTCTTAAGGCTGGAAAAATCATTCTTGCCTGTTTCATGATAACATTATAACAGAAATTTTAAATGTAATCCATTAAGAAAGTCTGAGGTGGAGTAGAAATACGTAATCCAACAGGGAAGGTATGAGCCTCCCACACTCTTTATTTTAGCCAACTCATTTATTGAATTTATGTAACTGCTTCTAGGAACATGGACCAAAATCTGGAACTCTTTCCTTCTCAGAAGTTTGCTCAAAAGAGAGTAACAAATATTTCCTGATTTATTTTCTTCTTGCTCTCCAAAGTTGCATAGAAAACAATGCAGTAGCAATTGTGTTTCTCTTTTTATAGCTTGGGAACCCAGAGAAATGGGCTTAATTATCTTGCTGCAGTAACTGTTCAAGTCAGCAACCCACCTTTTTGGAGCTTAGCATCAAATGTTTGGCTTTTACAGATAACAAAGCCCTCCCTCTCCAAATATATTTTAACAGAATAAAATAATACAAATACCAGGGTACTGTCACAAGAAATGCAAAATGTCACGTAGATCTTCTATCTCCAGTCTTACCTAAGCACTATATCACTCTTTACAGAGGAGCAGTGTGTCACATCAACATATTTAAATACTGAACAAGACTAAACCAGCACCTTCTAAGGGGAAAATATGGTATCCTGAATGCAAGTAGGATTCTTAAAAGGCAGGTTTTTCCTCTGAAGAAACAAGCTTTTCATGCTGGGCTAAGCCAGTATCCAACAATTCTGCAGAGAAGAGGCAAAGTTGGAAGTGGATTTCAGGCATGCCTGCCCTCAGGCATCCCCTGTGCAGCATTCTTTGGTGTCATGAAACTGCTACTTTGGCTTTTGGGAATCCATTCCTAAGTTTTAACTTCCTCTCCTTTGTATCAAGGGAACTGGGCTAGCCAGTTCTGGTCAGTTTACACACTGAAGTCACCATACATTTTCTCCTTTGTGCATATGAACTCAAGTAGCTAAAAAAACCCATCAAAGTACAGATACAGAAATATAGCCATGGTGGTGGGGGTTTTGTGGGGTTTCTTAGTATTGAAGTTTTTAATTCATGTCTTTTTGTCACAAACGTAGCTTGATAATTGAAAGAATGAACCAGTTTCTTCCATATTATCTATGTACTTATAGCACATTCTGATTACTAAATTGACAAATAAAAGGAGAGGACAACAAATCATACAAAATATAAAAAATTAAATTCTTTCTCATTAAGATTTTTTACAATTAGATTATTCTTATTTGGTCCTGTAGTTAGTTATACAGTCCTCATGGCTGAGATGGTATTTATATATCTGGGTAATGCCTAGAACTACGATATTCTGGTGTTTGATTGCATTTTGTGTGTTTTCTACCACAACTACTGGTTGCCAGCTCTCTTTACCTTCAGCAAGACTGAAAATAAAGAGATTTTCCCTCAGAATGTGATGAGATCACAAGCCCTGTGAGGAACGACTGAGGGAGCTGGGGTTGTTTAGCCTGGGGAAAAGGAGACTCAGAGGTGACCTTATCACTCTCTACANTAAGGGTGGGTTGGACTCAATGATCTTGAAGGTCTCTTCCAACCTAGTGATTCTGTGATTCTGTGCTGTAAATAATGTTCTCTAAGTGACAGGCTGCTTGGACTCTGTAGCTGTCCTACTTCTGTCAAGCATTGAAACTCTAAGAGAGACGTTCGTCAATACTAATGTGATTTGTGTCAGAAACACACTGAACATGAATTTGCATAGCAAATGTAAGCTAGGCAGATGAATGCAGTGGTGGATAATGCAAAGAAACAGTAAGTCATTGTTAGTTAGCAGCATAGGCAATGGGTTCTGCCACTGAACCTTAACACTATCAAATTTGTGTATTGTTCAGTTATTATGGCTCAAAAGATGTCAATATAAGCAGGTAAAAACTGAAAAAAATTGATCCGTTCTATTATGTGAGAAAAAGCCACATGCATTTATCAACCGTGTTTTAACATTTCCTCTTTCTGTTAAAAAGAATAATTAGATAAATCTTACACTGAAATTTCTGTGGGCTTTATATTGACATATTTCTATTATGTATTTATACACTGTAGTTTATATATTAGTATAAATAAAAATATAAGTGCTGCATAAATAATATTAGATTTTTTCTGCCCTTCATCCAGAAAGAAAAATTCATCTTCCACTCTTATTAGCAAATCTGTTCAGCATTATAAAATAATGCTCAGAGATGAGTCTAAAAAAACTAGTTGTATTTAGTATTATCTGTGCAAGTTATTTTATTCAATTGGAGACACAGTGTTAAACTCTTGCTAAGCAGTTGGATCTTTGCTCAGGGCATGACAGATGTTGCCGTTTCGTAAAGAAATTGAGCTTATTTCTATTCCACCCTCATATAAAATAGAGGCATTTATTGTTAAAACCTTCAAAATGTACCATTAAGAAAATTATACATGTGGGAGACTTATACATCTGCACTTCAAAATACTGGTGATTTGAATAGTATGAGAGCAAGGACCAGGATATATGAATTTGTATTTGCCAAATCATACTGCTTTGGTTCATATCTATCTAAGACAGCCTTATGCTGTACAAAGAAAATAAAGAGAGCTGAGCTTTTGCGGATGCACACTTGTTTACCCGTGAAAGGGCACTGCAGATAACATGGAACTTCTAAAAAGTGTCTCTACAGCAATCATACTTTGGATGTTTATCTCTTACTCACCACTATATCTGGTGCAACACAGAGACCAGCTCCCTTCAAGTCCATTCTGGTTATACAACACTTGTTTTCAGAGCTTTAGGCTGCTACAGAACAAGTGCTTCTGTACACAAGCCACACGGAATAGGCCAGCTGAAGCCATGAATTTATAGATAGGTTTTCCAAATTGCTAAATAAGGTGATATTAAATGCAAAGACAAATTCCCTTGATGTCAAATAAATACTGTAAAAGGCATCTATTAATACTTCAGTTTTCAATTTGATTTGGGGGGGTTTTGTTAGGTGTACTACTGTCTAAAAGCATTTTTCAAAAATCAGATTTTTTCTACGAGAAAGAACTGTTTCACACAGAAACATATTTGATTAATGATCATATGCAACCCTTTCCTAATATATCAAGTCGAGCTGATTTTCTTTTTGCATCGCTACACTTTGCTTTTTAAAATAACCTTTAAAGCAGAATAGACCCATTGCAATAATTGAAAATGAGAAAGCACCACTCTAGTCAAATTAAAGCACTTATGTACAATCACTAGTTATTCGTTAGCAATTGTAGAGCCTATCTGGCATTTTACTTTAAGATTAGATTTTCAATAACACAGAACAGATACAAAAGGAAATTTCCCCCATCTTTATATGCTGAGCATGGCCATATGGTATGGATAGCCCTATGGTCAATTGGGGTCAGATGTCCCAGCTGTGCCCCCTCCCACCTTCTTGTGGATCTCCAGTCTCCCCCCTGATAGGGTGATGGGAAAAGAAGAAAAGTCCCTGACTGTGTAAGCACTACTTAGCAATAATGAAAACATCCCTGCATTCTAACACCCGTTCCAGCACAAATCCAAAACACAGCCCCATATCAGGTAATTTTCAGTAAAGAAAATTTACTCTACACCAGCCAAAAACAGCACGCAGTCACATATTTGAACATGTATTTGTCCCAGCCTTCCTATGTTGGAAAGCCAATAAAATAATCACTGAGGAGAATCACAAGAGGGGGACTAAAGACTAACTTAATGGGAGATTATTTTTCTCCTATATCTGGCATACCACATCTTTCTGTGTCAACGCACTACGTTTCCACCTATCTGCACTTATGTCTTCATACCAGCACACCCCAGGTCTAAATCATCTAGATGTAATGTGCTTTTCAGCTCCTGCCACCTGGCCCCAGGAGCCACCATCATCTTTCCCCTTCCTCACATTCATGTCACTCTAGCTCTAGAAAAGACCCTCAAGGAAGTTGCAGAATGATCTGAGTGGGTCAGAGCAATCAGAACCACAAGAACTAGACATGCCATCCTGATCAGCTACTTGATAGTGGCAACTTATGGGATTACTAGTCAGACACTGAAGTGTACATGGTCTGTCTGTTCTGTATCTTCTTTCTCTGGTCTTGGTGTATCTTTCAGGGGTAGGCAGAAAATCAAGAGAAACCATTCTCATACATTCACATTTCCTGGTACAGAGGATTATTGAAGACGAATGAAATATCCTAGTTTCATTGTGGTTTTCCTTGTGAAACCAGTATGTGTTTTGCCTTACTCCACAATCACCTTCTGTGTGGTGGATGCTACACCAGTATAAAATCTGATTGACTCAGTAATTCTGCAAAAGCAGATTGAGTCTACCTTTACAGTAACTCAGCTAATAATACTTAGCTGTATTTTGTCTAAATAATTCAAGTAACCACAATTCATTTTGAGAAATGGACCAATCTCTATAACATCAAAGTATCAAAAAGTTATCAGTGAGTGCTCCCCAGACAACAAACCTATAGCTGTCAGATTCTCTACATGCTGACACCTCACAAAGTTGAGGCAGATTCTATTCAAATTAATTTTGTTTGAAACTTCTTTAGTAACAAAAGACTGGAGTTTTGGGATGTTTTCTGCAGCAAGGCACTTTGTTTGTCCACTTGAATTCAAATGATGCACAGGTCAAACCTCTGTGGAATAGACTGAAAATGTGATGTTACTCTTGAGTGTTTAATAGTGCAGGAAGGAACATGGTGACAAGCAGTAGCCTGATCTGAAAGTAGATGTTAAGCACTGAAAATTCTAATTCCCCACTGTGCAGTCTTTCATGTGGTCTTCCATTTTGTCTGTGCTTTTCTCTTTTCATCTGCCTTGTCAAGTTCTGGGATCTCCCAAGCACATCTGCTTTCTTTCCCATCAAAAAGAAAAAAAAAAAAAGGCAAACCACAGTCATATAACCGGACAATAATAACTACATTCATTATTTTCAAAGTAGTGGGACTGTGTTCAGAGCTGTGTTGTTGCACGAGGCACAGAGGGGATGCCTGGATCAGCTGGCAGAGCACAGTACAAAGGCTCTGGGCAGGGCTCTGCCAGCCCAGGACAACAAGCCCACACTGCTCAGCTCAGCTCTTTTCTGAGCAACTGCACTTGGCTCTGCAGCCACGTCAGGAAACGTGCTGACAAGTCACCCCTTGCTGCCATCACTCAGCTCATCCTTGCAGGACTGTGCTCAAACTCCTGCAGATTCTTAAGCAGTCAGCCTGCATTACTCCATTTTGCAGCACCATTACCTCTATCGTGCCTGCCCAAGACAGTAAAAATTTAAGTGAACAAAAGTGAACAAGTAAAGGGAAGCAGGTTAGGAAAAAAAAAAATCATTCTACTGATACCTGGGGCTATGAAAGGAAACCAGATAGCATGTCATTCAGACTTTTTGTCTCTGCAAGTGTTCCGTGTCATCAGGGCTGTAGAACTTTCAAGAGCTATGTCTGCATGACCCAGTGCAGTGATGTATAGCATTACCTGTACAAGCTACCTCTACCACCAAAAAAATATTACAGTCACGGTAATGGGGCGGGTGGATCACCCTCATTAGCCTTGCTGAGTAACAGCTCCTTTTAGCTTCTGCAAACACGGCTGTCATATCTCAGATATATGGGTTAACATAGCTAGAAATGGATCATGTACTTCTAGCCAGGACTATGGCACTCTTTGTAGTTAGAGGTGCAATTACTAGCAAAATTCCTCATGTATCTGAGAAGGAATAAGATATAGATATATTCACATACTAGCACAGATTTTCTGTAATTTTTAATTCAGTTTTTATAGTCAGAAAACCTGTTAATCAAAGAAAACAAAAATCATACTCCAAACTCAGAGAATATCTGTTTTGATTCATGAAAATCTCAGTACTTTTCAGTATCTTAAAATTTTTGACTCATTAGAAGTATGTCAATGTTTCCTTTAATAGACCCCCTGATGGGGACACAAGAGTGTCAAAACTGGCCTTTCTTTTGCAGTGCCATGTTTTCAAGAAGAAAAACATGTCAAATCTGATTTTATTAACTGGAGTAGATTTATAAACTAATAAAATACTTTGATTTGGACTACTTCTATAAGGCTGCAATGTAGTCACCCTTACAGTGTGACTGAGCTGTTACCCCTCACACAAAGGTGCTTAGAGTACTCTAAGAATTTTAGCCGTAATAACCATGGATTTCTATGTATCTATTTCTCCCACACGCAATTTTTCTAAAGCCTGGATTTACAACAGAATTTTAAATCATTATGTTTGCTCACCTTTCTTCAAATCTGTCTTTAAGAACTACTTCTGCTATGAATCTCATAAAATCCAGCATTTGTTAAGCATCCACTCTGGAATTACATTATGTTATGCTAGAGTGTTCCCTTGTTATCATTTTCAAAAGCTCCTATCCCCTTTTTATTCTCCTTAATTTCCCTATGTGCAATCTTTTGTACATTTTGTAAGCATTAAGAAGAAAAATATTCAATTATTATTCATGTATCACTCTACTCCAGACTTAAAATACTTTGTGGGCATGAGTACTAGTCAATGATTTTTACCTTGATAATCCATTGTATAAAGAGATAACTTCATAGGATATAGAATAAACTTGGGAAAGCCAGTAGCTTGCATTGCTATTAATTCGGGACTCCTATCTTGCATGTATGAAGTGGAAACTTGGCAGCCATTCTACGGCTTGGAATTACAATATAAACCCCTCAAGTTACCACAGTACGTCAGCAGAAGGTTGGAACTGTCATTGCACAGGTAGAGCTCATGCACTTCCCCTGTATGTGATGGCCAACAAGTGCATGAACACTCTGTTACCGTAACTGGGATGGAGCACCCTCACAGTCTGTACCCTGACTTCTCCACACAGCTTTCAGGAAGCAATCTGCTGCCCTCCTTTCCCTTCTCTTTCCTTGCCACCACTTGAGCACTCACAGCTTGAAGTGTTCCAAGGAAAGGAAGAGCTGCAAATCTACCAGACTTTTGGTGTGAAAGGATATAGGCAGCCACTCCTGTTTCAGCAAAACTGAGAAAATATGCAGAGATACATTTTTATACATAAAATTATAAATTTGTATGTACTATACATGTATATTTACTGCCAAATTCTTAGCGTTGAAAAGGCGAGAGGAAATCATGGGCATTTTGACAAACAATGAGCAGTGAGCACTAAGTAACTGTGATGTGGAGCCATTTTGCTCCTATGCAGACCAGCAGAGCACCTGTGATATTGCTTTGTGTGCACAATCACTCTGCAGGCATCTGGAAAAGCCACTGCAAAAATTAGAGAGTGGAATGTAGAATTTGGGTGTGGAATTTGACCCTACAAAATCAAACACTCTATTGCAGTGTCGTGCCTTGCAATCCTGTGTGGTGCACTGCCAAGGAACCACAGGAAGAAGACCATATGTTCAGGGCACAGGGAAGGAAACACATGGGAAGGACACAGTAAGGAAAACAGGACAAAAGCATTTAACAGTAGGCTTTACTAGAGTTCTACCTGAGCAGAGAAAATCAGAATGCTCAGAAGGCTTATAGAAAAATCTGAACTCTAATTTTTCACACTGTTACATCTTTTTATGTAACAAATACCGCCCTCCAAGTTTTGTATCCCAAAGTACCGAAAGTCGATATCATCCTATCCATCATCCTGACTGTCACTACTTTATAAAAAATAATGATAAAGAAATTTTTGTTTCACATATATCAAAACCAAAGCTCCTCTTTTTTATTTCAAGAAAAAAGGACAGGAAAAAATATGAGAACATGGAAGTCTACAGGCACAGTAGCTGGAGTTATACACTTGTTTACAAGAAAAAACAGATGACCAGTGCCCTTACAAACAAACATAATCAGCACTTTCAACAGAACTTGCTTGTTAAACTGACTCATAGCTTTGCATGGCATAATGATTTTATTGCCGTTTATTACAGAGCGACATGAGATAACAAGAGATGTTTTATCTCTCCTTTATTTTTTCAGACAATGGCATTATTTGTTAACTGGGTTTGATGACAGAAACAGCAAAGTCAGCTACAGCATGGATTAACATGAACAATAAACACTTCCTGAATGTTTCATTCAAAGCCAAAAGATAACAATCACGGGTTTTAACTGCGGGATGGAGGTTTACCATCAGTTGGAGGGATAATTTCCAGAATGCTTAGAAAATGTCCATTCATGAAGGCTTAAATTAATTATAAATAACAAATAATAGACTGTTTGTTTGCTTTCAAAAACTAAAAAAGTCGTTTGTAGGTGATTGATAAGTTTATCTTAACTTGAATGTGGAAAACTTCAATGCCTAATGAAGTCTAGATAATTATTGAATTTTACTGTAAAGAATTCAGATATGCCATTGTTTTTGTATATGGGTAGAAAACAATGTAAAAAATCAATATAAAAGAAATTTGATATAAACTAAGCAACTTATAAAAATAATTTCATTCAGTAAGTCTCATATAACCTTCTTAAAATAAAACTGGTATATAAACAAGTTGGAAGAAAGTGTTACAAATACAAAAAGTTAAAATTCTCATGTGTTTTTTCATGCTTCCAGTTAAACCTCATCCCATTATGATCATAGACATAGCAGTCACAACATTATTTCTAATGCCTTGAGTCCAAACTGCACAAAGTAAAACATGATTGTTTCCATAATTAGTTTCTGGTCATAGTTACACATCACCTCATAAAAAGTAAAGGGTGCTTGTGATACGTGCTGCTCCAATGTTAGATCAGCAATGCAGCCAGTACCAGTGGGGAAGAGGAACTTATGGAAGGGGAAGATGTTGTTATCTGAAACAAAACTTAAATAAAATAGATTTTGCTCATTGCTCTCTCACAGTCTCGCTGTCACAAGCACCAAAAGAGTGTGGTGTTCACATGTCTGTCCACCTGTCACACACCAGGGCAGGGGTGGGTGTTCAAGTGTCCAGCCTACCATAAGGTTCTGCAATGTTTGTGTCCTGCTGTTAGGTCCTTTACAGTGCCCTGGAGAATGAGAGTAACTAGCTGACAAGTCCTTCTCACCCTCTCATGCTATTCTTAGCCTGGCAACCTTATGCAGGTTTTAGGTATGCCTTGTTTGAACCCTCTTGGGTGACCTGTGTCTCCACTGTGTCACAGGTCACACTGTGATGATTCCACTAATTGCACTGAAACAACTTTTCATTGTCCTTTGTCTCCAGTGTCACCTGTCCTGTGAAACTGCAGGTAGATGGGGTGGGATCTGGATGCTGATGTGGCTGCCAGTGACACAGGCAGAGCTGAGACTGTTGTCCCTGCTGTGTCCTTCTGTTGCTTCCCACACTCAAACCTTCTTCTTTCTCTAGTCAACTATCTTGGTCTTTCTATTACAATTTGCCACATGAAGTGTTTAGATCATGCAAACCAAATAGTATTTGTAGGTAGATAAATGATATCATTATAAGGTGGTGATGTAAATTTTGCCATTTTTCTGAAGTATCATACTAATTGCACTGAAACAACTTTGAGGCAGATTCTCTCACATACTCTGGTCCTTTTGCACTTACACTGAAAGAAATCTGATTAGAAATATGCTAAGAAACATGTTTCAAAATAAACAAACTTTTGGGGAGAAGTTTTATGTGATGTTCTTTTTGTCCCATTCTTTCCTGTTTCTGTGTATGGGACAACTCAGCAGAGCTTAGACTTCTCTGGTTTTAGGCCCTTTAGGATAACTGAAAGCAAGTGAAAAAAACCCATCTGGGCTGCTCTAGCAGCAGCCCTAAAATTGGCAACATGATAAGAATAACATTTTTGCAACCTTATGAACTCCTTCTGTCTCCTAATTACCCTGCTGGGCAATATTGCTTTCTTCTTCTGATGAACTCACCCAGAGAATTTATTTAAGAAGAGCTGTAAAGATGTACTGCAGAGTGAAATTACATTCAATTACTGTTCAAAACATTTTACATCTACTGCTTTTTACAGCAACTAACAGTAGTACTTTACGCCATAGTGACTCAGGAATTGGCTTTATCACTTTTTAAATGCAGTTGCCAGGGGTGGGGGATTCTGTATACATCAAATTTATACAAGAGCTATATCTTACTTATTGATGTGTCTTGCAAATGATAAGTGCAAAGTCAGTTACAGACATATTTTGCTTGCACAGAAATGTTACAGCAAGCAATTCTTTAATCTTGTATGACCACAAAAAGATAAATGGACAGCAAAATGTCTTTATTGCTTTTATTTTCAGAAATCAGTTTGCCCATTTCATTAGGTATCTGTGCAAAGCCATGTACCAATACATCTGACTGAAATAAAGATATTCTCAAAGATTATCTGTGTATAGAAAAATCTGAGACTCCCTTGATGAAATGAGGTTCCAAATATGTCAAAGAGTAGCATGGTTAAAGAAATAACTGTGGTTCAAAAATAGAAATATTTCTCTAGTATCAGCTTACTTCATATTTAAAATAGCTCAATATACAGGGAAACTTTGGTAGCTGTAACTGGTTTGGGTTTTGCTCTTTCTTCCTTTGCTGTTTCCCTATTCCCATCTGGTTGTATACAGTAAGCATATCCTAATGCACATAACTTCTACTGCCATTTTTAATGATTTGTGAAAAGATGCATTCATTCCAAGCCTAGCTGTCTATGGAAACGAGCTTCATGAAATCTTTCTCACAGCTTTTGAGCCCACTGGCATACATCAGCCAAACCTTACACAGAAATAGGGATCAGGAGGAGTTGGGTTCCTATGGTGAAGGTTCCAGGTAGTATTATAGTAAATGGTCTAGACCAGCAGGAATGCAAGATAATCTTTAAGGAATTTTTTCTTTGATGGTTTGTGAGCTGTAAATAGTATAAGCAAGGATTTTTTTGGAGACTGCTATGCAGCCTGATGCAATTCAGTTTCGAGAGGAAGTTTTCTCTTCTTGTTTTTGTTACAATATTATGTCATTATTCCTACTCAGCCAGTAAATTAAAACCTACAAGTGTCTAAGGGCACCACAAAAGCTAATTTAAAGTCCTTTCTATGGTTTTGTTATATAAAAAGAAAATAAAGTTCACAAAAATATTAATGACAGGTTATGAAGACTATGCATAACTTGCTTGTGAGACACTATTTTAAATTTTAAAAAAATACAGAAAACTTGAGAGCCATCAGGTTCATCTATTTTAATTGCATAATTTGTTTAGAGAGTCTTACTGGGAACTAGTTATATCAGTAAGGCAACTGGGACTCAGAAGAGAATTTCCACTTGAGGTGCAGTCTTGCTGAAACAATCATAATGATATTTATTTCAGCTTCTTTACAATTTTATGGCACGTAAGGCTACTTCTTTTTTCAGAGGTTGTGATGCATACTATGAGATAAGAAACAGCAGACTGCAGGATGTAGTCACATCACATGTAAACTAAAGTTTTGCTGCTGAAAAATAAGTCAATATTTGACTATAATTACAGATGGAAAATATTTTTTTAAAAATATTCAAATATGGATTTTGTCTTTTTCCTCCTTTTCTTTTTTCTTTTTCCAAATTTATTTTTAAACTGATCTCATGCTCTTACACCACTTAAAAAATATCTGGAAATAAAGTGGCAGGAATGAGGAAGTGACATTTGTATTTTCTCACCAGATGAAACCATTTGCCCCAAAATTGCACAAGAAATCAGTATCAGATTTGGAGACACAGGTTCCCTTGGAAGGGTCCTCTTGGCAGACAAAGCAGTATTAGCTCTTTTCCAACTACCTAAATAGCAATCTCAGCCCTTTTGGTGTCTTATATTTGAAAGCTTTTCGGTAAGATTTCATATCTTTTCGAGTGTTTTGCTGTGTTTTATATATCACAAGAAGATTGCTGTAATAAAGCTCTAACAAGTGAAGTGGGAAATGTAAAGACATGGAAGTATAATTTAAGCAGTATACAGCAGGAAAATGTATTGGCTCCAGGAGTGTTGAATGTTCTATCTCATTCTTTCCTTGTCTGTACTTTTCACATGTCTTTGATATAAGTGATCAAAGTTTGGTGTAAACAAATCTCCACCATATGATGTTCCACTGTTTTATGGCTCTTCCTTAACTTATTACTTTTCTGATAGCTTCAACCCAAGATTTCCTTTTAAAAAATGAACCATCATCACAGTTAAATTCTAACTCATATGGTGAAAAGAATCACTGAGTGCATTTAAAAACAAATTGAGGGTATTTTTAAATCTCATCATGAACCTCAAACTGTTTAACAGGAAACCTTTAATTGCACTACTTCTGAAAAAAACTACAGACTGTACTGTTCATAATGTTTCAGCCATAGATCTATTACCACACACTGGTGTCCTCCACCAGCAGTCAGATAGAATGGCATGACATATACTCTCTGAATCATACAATTTTTTGATTAAAAAAACCCCAAAAATGTAATAAAGGAAGCCTTTTTGGTCACTATTTTGCTCTGTTGCACTGCTTCAATTAAACTAGTGTTACCTCAAAAGAAATTAAACTAGAACATCTGCTCTGGCTGAATTGAAATGCAAAGCACATGCCTCATGACTGGTGGGAATATAAGTGTGTGGGCTAAGGGAGAGTTTTCAGTAGCTTTGAAATACATTATTAGAGGAGATGCTCTAAGTTGCTGAAAGTAAAAATGCCAGGGCCATATATTGTAAGTGTGGAAGCCTCAGAGAGAACAGCTTCTTCCTGCACAGCTGCGGTTTCTGAGCCAAGCTACTATTTAAAACTTACACAGTATAGTGTTAATCTTACAATAATGTAAAGCAGTAGTAAAAAATCTGAATGTGGTCCAGCTTTGTAATAATGACATCCACCTTTATTGTTGTTCTTTTCAATGATTTTCTGCACCTGCTTCACGGAGGATGACAACGTTGCACACTGTACTCTTAACCCTGTAAAAACAAGACACATGAAGGACAAGAGACAGCAGTTCAGGGCAGGAGTGGCAGAAGTGAAATTTAAAGTCCACAACTAATTCAGAATTTTTCTGCCAGTAGTAGTAAAACAAACTTGAAAATTAGAATATCAGGCACAACAGAGTGACACAAAAAACTGTCTTTCTAGAAAGTACAGTGGGTTTTAGACCAAATATTTATTAAATAGTATATAACATAAGGAGAAAACCTATGGGTCATCCAAACCAGTTCACCAAAAAAAAAAAAATTCTGTAGAGTGTCATAACAATTTAACTTAAAACTTTAAAGATTTCCTTTTAATCTTATAGGGAAATTTTTGTCTATATAGTGAAATTAGTTCTTTGTTTTATTTTCATGTAAAATCACCAAAAATTATACTGTACTAAGAAAATGCACTTATTTTTATACATTCATTTTGTAACTATATTATACATTGTTAGTGTATTTTTTCCTTTACTAGTACTCTCCATTGTTTAATCCTATATTCTCTATCCATGAAACATGGTGTACAGCTATGTCCAGGACTACCAAACTACCAGGACTATCAGGGCTACCAAAGAAATTCAG